>JAXCGZ010000634.1:0-22500 GCA_037179515.1 Halocaridina rubra
GAAGGGGGAGACATAAACAAAAGGACTCATGAGACCTGAGGGATTAAAAAAAATTTTTGATAACAGGACAGGTCTAATCCAAACGAATTATCCTCAACCAAGAAGCCACCAAGATCATTAAACCATTAACAAAGAAAAATGTTAATCCTTAAAATGATAAATGATCTGAAAGAAGATAGCCCCCACCATATTATTATAATTAAAAGAATATTAATCTGGTTGGGGGTTTATCTTGAGGGATAACTTCGTTGAGGCAGCGCTTCAGGAGGGCTTTATCAATTATGTCAGGGGTCCATTGCCCCCTAGATAGATTAAAATTGTCCTTCATTTCAATGAGGGAAGATTCCACAATTTTCCGTTTGAATTGACAGGTACTTTTAAATAGCATAGTGGCACCACTCCAATCAATCCGATGATTATGTTCATTGATGTGGGTAAAAATAGCTGAATTTTCTTGATTATATCTTACTGCTCTCTTGTGTTCTAAGACTCTCTGGGATAGAGAGCGGCCTGTTTGTCCTATGTACACTCTATTGCAATCATTACAGCTTATTTGGTATACTCCTGCATTAACTTCTTTTTTGTTTTGGCTAACGTTAACTAATTCTTTTCTTAAAGTAGTGGGATAGTTAAAAGTGAATGGGGACTGTTTACCTAATGTATCATTTATGACGCCTAGCTTTTGGTGAAAAGGAAGGAGGATTTTGTTGAAATTATTCTCTTTGGGGGTCCTGTGAGGATTGTAAAAAACATGTTTAGCTTTCTGCAGAGCTTTGTCTAAGAAAAAGGGAGGATAACAAAGTTGGTCAAGCTGAGAATAAACCGTTTGAATTTCATGTTCTAAATAATTGGAGCTGCAAATCCGGAGGGCTCTAAGGAATAAATTCGAAGCTATACCTAATTTTACTTTTTCTTCATGATAACTATAAAAGTGCACATAAGACGCAGAGTGGGTGGATTTTCTATAGACTTTAAAGTTGTAACCCCAAGTATCTCTAACAATGAGGACATCAAGGAAAGGCATTTGGTTTTCATTTTCCCATTCTACTTTAAATTTAATGGAAGGAACTAAACTATTTAGTTGTGCTACAAATTCGTTAAAGGTACCCCAAGCATCATCCCAATAACTAAAAATGTCATCAACATAGCGCAGCCAAATCATGTTGGGAGGTTTGATTTCTCTCAGAAGCTCAGTCTCAAAATATTCCATATACAAATTGGCTAAAATTGGAGACAAAGGACTTCCCATACTACAACCGAACTTTTGCCTATAAAAATTGCCATTGAAAGAAAAGACATTAGTACTCACGCAGAGTCTGATTAATTTGATAATTTTTGCTATGGGTAAGGGGAAATCCTTTTTAAAGGTTTCAAGTTTCTTAGCAAGGAAATTAAGTACAGAATCTATTGGGACATTTGTAAAAAGTGATTCTACATCAAGACTGAGTAATTTAACCCCATTCATTGGAACATTGGATAACCTAAATCTCTGAATGAAATCCTCTGAATGCTTTAGGTGCGCTTGGGAAAATTTACCTAGATATGGGGATAGTAAGCTGGCTAACCATTTAGCAAGTTTTGAAGTGAAAGAGTCGCGGCATGAAACAATAGGACGCAGAGGAATATTTTCCTTATGGGTTTTGGGCAAGCCATAAAAATACGGGAGTTGAGGATTAATAACTTTAAATTTCTCAAGGACCTCCCTATCACATTTTGACTGAGCTATGTCCCGAACATTTTTATTGAAAGTGGCAGCAACATTTATTAATGGATTTTTAGAAAGTTTCTCATAAGTATTGGAGTCATTAAGGAGTTGCATAGCTTTACCTATATAACAGTCTTTATTCAAAAGTACGAGTTTTCCCCCCTTATCAGATTTAGTTATAATGATATCATCTTTTTGTTTAAGCGACTTAATAGCCAAGAGAAACCTTCTAGGAAGTGAACCCTTACTATCGACTTTATCAAGCAAATTAAGAATAACCCCCTTTAAGCACATACTATTTCTATCAAAACTATTATTAGCACAATACTTATCAAAACCGACTATATAATCAAGAAAATTATTTTTCCCTGGTTTTAATGCAAAATTTAATCCTAGTCCTAATACCGCCAATTCGTTTTTTGTAAGCCTATGGTTGGTTAAATTGAGAACATTGTCATTTAGGGATATTTCATACCACAAACTACCATTCATTAATTTTTCCAATTTTAGTTGCAATGAATTGGAGTGGAGGCCACTAATGTATGAAGCCCTGTCAAAAGCAAACCGCGAAAGAAAGTGGTAAATACCTTCATCTGGACAAACTAAACGTAAATGATCTGAAGCTTGGTGGAATCTTTTCCTAGCAGACTTGACTTCCATGGTAGCAACTGATAGCCGGTCTTGAAGAAACAGTCTTATGAAGTCGGGAAAGATATCCTTTTTGCTTGTCCATCTCCTGAAACCGAACATCTTTGGGCAGACCTGTTCCACTATGCATTCTTGAAGGAAGAGTTTTTGATTCTTTTTCTTAAATAAGGCGAGAAGAGCATTTTCATAGAATCGATATGAGCTTCTCAAAGCAGGGGAATAGCCTAAGAAGTGTGACAGACTTGGAGGATTCATTATGGGCAACAATAAATAAGTACAAACTGTTAGCATACAGCACTAAATAGTAAGGAAGCCCATCAGTGAAACAAAACTTATAAAACAATGCTATATTTCGGATCCTAACTGGATCCCTTCTCAAGCACAACTGAGACAAAATAACAAAGAAGGGGGAGACATAAACCAACAAGGACCTCATGAGACCTGCAGGCGCATTAAAAAATTTATCTGCACTAATGTCTTGGAGTCAGCGGTCTACTCGCTTTCCGTGGACAGGAGCTCCTCCCCAGTACCGATGTAGTGGCCTGCCGAAGGGCTCATCAAGGTACTCCATTCAGCAACTAAAATTGGAAAAATTAATGAATGGTAGTTTGTGGTATGAAATATCCCTAAATGACAATGTTCTCAATTTAACCAACCATAGGCTTACAAAAAACGAATTGGCGGTATTAGGACTAGGATTAAATTTTGCATTAAAACCAGGGAAAAATAATTTTCTTGATTATATAGTCGGTTTTGATAAGTATTGTGCTAATAATAGTTTTGATAGAAATAGTATGTGCTTAAAGGGGGTTATTCTTAATTTGCTTGATAAAGTCGATAGTAAGGGTTCACTTCCTAGAAGGTTTCTCTTGGCTATTAAGTCGCTTAAACAAAAAGATGATATCATTATAACTAAATCTGATAAGGGGGGAAAACTCGTACTTTTGAATAAAGACTGTTATATAGGTAAAGCTATGCAACTCCTTAATGACTCCAATACTTATGAGAAACTTTCTAAAAATCCATTAATAAATGTTGCTGCCACTTTCAATAAAAATGTTCGGGACATAGCTCAGTCAAAATGTGATAGGGAGGTCCTTGAGAAATTTAAAGTTATTAATCCTCAACTCCCGTATTTTTATGGCTTGCCCAAAACCCATAAGGAAAATATTCCTCTGCGTCCTATTGTTTCATGCCGCGACTCTTTCACTTCAAAACTTGCTAAATGGTTAGCCAGCTTACTATCCCCATATCTAGGTAAATTTTCCCAAGCGCACCTAAAGCATTCAGAGGATTTCATTCAGAGATTTAGGTTATCCAATGTTCCAATGAATGGGGTTAAATTACTCAGTCTTGATGTAGAATCACTTTTTACAAATGTCCCAATAGATTCTGTACTTAATTTCCTTGCTAAGAAACTTGAAACCTTTAAAAAGGATTTCCCCTTACCCATAGCAAAAATTATCAAATTAATCAGACTCTGCGTGAGTACTAATGTCTTTTCTTTCAATGGCAATTTTTATAGGCAAAAGTTCGGTTGTAGTATGGGAAGTCCTTTGTCTCCAATTTTAGCCAATTTGTATATGGAATATTTTGAGACTGAGCTTCTGAGAGAAATCAAACCTCCCAACATGATTTGGCTGCGCTATGTTGATGACATTTTTAGTTATTGGGATGATGCTTGGGGTACCTTTAACGAATTTGTAGCACAACTAAATAGTTTAGTTCCTTCCATTAAATTTAAAGTAGAATGGGAAAATGAAAACCAAATGCCTTTCCTTGATGTCCTCATTGTTAGAGATACTTGGGGTTACAACTTTAAAGTCTATAGAAAATCCACCCACTCTGCGTCTTATGTGCACTTTTATAGTTATCATGAAGAAAAAGTAAAATTAGGTATAGCTTCGAATTTATTCCTTAGAGCCCTCCGGATTTGCAGCTCCAATTATTTAGAACATGAAATTCAAACGGTTTATTCTCAGCTTGACCAACTTTGTTATCCTCCCTTTTTCTTAGACAAAGCTCTGCAGAAAGCTAAACATGTTTTTTACAATCCTCACAGGACCCCCAAAGAGAATAATTTCAACAAAATCCTCCTTCCTTTTCACCAAAAGCTAGGCGTCATAAATGATACATTAGGTAAACAGTCCCCATTCACTTTTAACTATCCCACTACTTTAAGAAAAGAATTAGTTAACGTTAGCCAAAACAAAAAAGAAGTTAATGCAGGAGTATACCAAATAAGCTGTAATGATTGCAATAGAGTGTACATAGGACAAACAGGCCGCTCTCTATCCCAGAGAGTCTTAGAACACAAGAGAGCAGTAAGATATAATCAAGAAAATTCAGCTATTTTTACCCACATCAATGAACATAATCATCGGATTGATTGGAGTGGTGCCACTATGCTATTTAAAAGTACCTGTCAATTCAAACGGAAAATTGTGGAATCTTCCCTCATTGAAATGAAGGACAATTTTAATCTATCTAGGGGGCAATGGACCCCTGACATAATTGATAAAGCCCTCCTGAAGCGCTGCCTCAACGAAGTTATCCCTCAAGATAAACCCCCAACCAGATTAATATTCTTTTAATTATAATAATATGTTGGGGGCTATCTTCTTTCAGATCATTTATCATTTTAAGGATTAACATTTTTCTTTGTTAATGGTTTAATGATCTTGGCGGCTTCTTGGTTGAGGATAATTCGTTTGGATTAGACCTGTCCTGTTATCAAAAAATTTTTTAATCCCTCAGGTCTCATGAGTCCTTTTGTTTATGTCTCCCCCTTCTTTGTTATTTTGTCTCAGTTGTGCTTGAGAAGGGATCCAGTTAGGATCCGAAATATAGCATTGTTTTATAAGTTTTGTTTCACTGATGGGCTTCCTTACTATATATATATATATATATATATATATATATATATATATATATATATATATATATATATATATATATATATATATATATATATATATATATATATATATATATATATATATATATATATATATATATATATATGTGATTACCTAATTGTGCTTACGGGAAAGAGCACAAAGCTCGTATCTTCCTGCATCTTTATCGTTTCCATTTTGTACTTGGTGATACTTATCATACCTGTCCTTAAAACTATGGATTGAGTTAGCATTAACTACCTCGTCGCTTAGCCAATTCCAATTATCAACTACTCTTGCACTGAAAAAGTATTTCCTTACATCCTGCAAACAAGTTTTCTTACCAAGCTTCAAACTATGACCTCTAGTTCTAGAGCCAGCCATATCGAAATATCGATCCCTATCCACTCTATCATAACCATGAAGGAATTTAAAGACTGTCACCATATCCCCCCTCACTCTTCTAGCTTCGAGTGATGGTAAGTCTAATTCCCTCAGCCTCTCATCATAACTGAGATTGCGTATTTCTGGCACCAGTTTCGTGGCATGTCTTTGAACTTTTTCAAGCTTAGCTATGTGCTTTTTCAAGTGCAGATTCCAAAAGGGGGCTGCATATTCGAGTTTTGGCCTCACCATTGTTGACTCCACCATTGGCTTGAGGGCAGACACGCCTGGTGGTAGTAATGGTTCTGCTCTTAACCTTGCACCTCCTAATAGATCTGCTTCTTTCACTCTTCACTATTCAAACATTCGTGGGCTGAACTCTAATCTTTCGTCTGTGGAACAGCACTTGGGCTCTTTCCTCCCTAACCTCCTCCTCCTATCTGAAACCCAGTTGTCTATACATGCTTCCACTGACCCTTTCCAAATCTCCCACTATAATCTGTATACTCGTTTTCGTTCCAAAGGTGGGGTCTGTGCTTACTGCAACATTAACACTCCTACTGTGAGGCTCATGGACCTTGAATCTCCTGACGTTGATGTTCTCTGGCTAAAAGTCTATCTCTCCACTACCACTATCATCCTTTGCTTCTGCTACTGTTCTCCAAACTCCACCGAGTTTGTATCTTTCTTTGAATATCTCTCCTCATGCCATGAATCCTTGCTATCTTCTCACCCACATGCCGAAGTTCTCTACATTGGAGACTTCAATGTACACCACAGTGAGTGGCTTCATTCTTCTCACACTGATGTGGGAGGAAGCGAGGCTCTTGCTTTCTCTATTACTCATGATCTGGAGCAAATTATTAATCATCCTACTTGTGTTCCTGATTGTCACGAACAAGCTGCTAACATTCTTGACCTTTTTTTTACTTCTAACCCTTCTAACTACTCTTATTCCGTGCTTTCCCCTCTTGGTAAATCTGACCACTCCATGATCTCTGTCTCTTCCAATTTCGCTCCCCCACCACCAATCCCTCCTACTCAACGCCGCCTTTGGCACTTCGAGCGAACTCAATATGAAAATTTGCGTAACTTTCTCTTTGACTTTCCATGGGATGACTACTGCTTTCGGTCCCGCAACCCTGATCGGGTAGCTGTAAAAGTTGCCGAGATCATGACTGCGGGAATGGAGGCGTACATCCCCTCTTCTACAAAAACTTTTTCTCCCCCTAAACCTTGGTTTGACCGTGCCTGCTCCATGGCTATCCAGGCTAGGAATCAGGCTCACCGATCTTACCAAGCCTCTCCTTCCGATTTAACTCGCTCTGCTTTTATTATAGCTAGGAATCGCTGTACAGCTCAGATTCGAAGGTCTAAGGCTTCCTTTATAAGAAGGAAAGTTGATGACCTTAACTCCTCTCCCACTGACAAATGCTTCTGGTCCTTAGCCAAAAACCTCTCCAAAAACTTCTGTAACTCAAGCTTTTATCCTCTCATTCGTTCTGATGGTTCTATAGCTTGCTCTCCCACTGACAAAGCCACTCTCTTTGGCTCTCATTTTTCTGCCAACTCTTCTATCAACGATTCCAGCGCACCTGTTCTTCAGTCTTTTCCCCTCTCTAACCCTATGCCCTCCCTTATCCTTTCTTCACGCAAAGTTCATAAGGTTCTTCGCTCACTAAAGACAAACAAGGCATCTGGTCCCGATGGTATCCCTGCAAGGTTCCTTAAGGAGTTTGCAGATGAACTGGCTCCCGTGCTTTGCCGTCTTTTTCGCCTCATTCTCTCAACCAGTATCTATCCTTCATCTTGGAAGCATGCTCTAGTTCAACCTGTTCCTAAGAAGGGTGACCGCTCTATTCCTTCTAACTACCAACCTATGGCTCTAACCTCCTCTATTGCTAAAGTTTTCGAAACTTTGCTCAATGCTCACTTCTTGAAACGCCTTGAATCTAACTCACTTATCTCCGATCACCAGTACGGCTTCCACAAGGCAAGATCCACTGGTGATCTCCTGTCCTATCTTACTCATGTATGGTCATCTTCTCTGAGGAACTATGGGGAATCCTTTGTCGTCGCCCTTGATATCTCTAAGGCTTTTGACAGAGTCTGGCACAAGGCTCTGTTGGCCAAACTCCCTGCCTACGGCTTTACCCCTTCTTTCTGTTCTCTGATTTCCAGTTTTCTCACTGGCCGTTCTATATCTGTAGTTGTTGATGGCGCGACATCCAGCCCTTTCTCTGTATCCAGTGGTGTTCCACAGGGCTCTGTTCTTTCACCTACTCTCTTCCTTCTCTTCATCAATGATCTTCTACAGTCCCCATCTTCCTCTCTTCTTCATGCCTTTGCCGATGATTCTACCCTTCACTTTTCCTCTGCCTTTTCTCCACAACCTTCATCTGTTACTCGTAATCAATCTCGTATCACTCTTTCTTCTACTCTTAACTCCGATTTGCAGAGAGTATCTGAATGGGCCACTCAAAATTTAGTTAAATTCAATGCCTCCAAGACACAGTTTCTGGCTATCTCTTTATCTTCTTCTCCTCCTGATAACCCTATTGTCTTCGAAACTAATGAAATTTACCCTCTTAACTCTATCAATATATTAGGAATCCATATAGCCTCTAACTTGTCATGGAGGAATCACATAATCAAAATTCTAAATCGTCATCCAAAAAATTGGGGGTTTTGTTTCGTTTTCGTTATTACTTTTCCTCATTGCAGTTACTTAAAATTTACAAAGGTCTTATCCGCCCCTGCTTAGAATACTGCTCACACATCTGTACTGGCTAGTACAGTGGTAACGCGCTGGCTTCGCATTCATGAGGTCGAAAGATCGGTTCCCGTCCAAGACCGAGAGTTTAAGCTGTTTACTGGCAGGAACTGCTGTGGGTGGACACCACAGTGGGGGGTTGGGGCTTACCCTGGCTGACGAATACCCATTTTATTGAAATGGAAATAAAGTATTATTATTATTATTATTATTTACTTATCTTCTTGATAGGGTTCAATCTAAGGCAGTCAGACTCATTAATGATCCTTCTCTTACTTCTAACCTGGATTCTCTCTCTCTTCGCCGTAAGGTATCTTCCCTTTCGCTTTTCTATCGCTACTACTTCCATCGCTGCTCTGATGAGTTAGCGAGTTGCATCCCTCCTCCACTGCCGAGGCCGCGTAACACTCGCCAAGCGGCCTCATCTCACAGGTACTGTGTGGAGATTTGTAGCTCGCGGATTGGTCGGTGCAGCGACTGCTTCTTCCCATCTACCTTCAGACTCTGGAACTCTCTTCCTCCTTCTGTCTTTCCTAATTCTTATGACCTTTCATCCTTCAAAAAGCAGATCTATCGTCATCTCAGAGCCTAGTCCTCCATATCTCTGGGTCCTCTTTACTTTGACTGTTTTTTCTGTCTGTCGTTCTCCTTTGTGTGACATTACCTCATCTCTGCCTTGCCCTTAACTTTTTCTTTTCCTTCGTCTTGGTATTTTCTCGTGCCCGGGCCTTTGTTGATGAGGGCAGTTTCTGCCTATCCCGATGTCACACTCTTAAAAAAAAAAAAAAAAAAAAAAACATAGGTTACATAAATATTTCTGAACATTTCCTTGTCCATGTGCCTAAAGGCTACCCTTACATTTGATAAGAATGCATATGCTGCCCTTACTATGCCATTTATATGTATTTCTGGAGACAAATCTGCCAGTATGTTTACTCCTAGATCTCTCTCATTTTCTGTCTCTTGAAGTTGTACTCCAGCCACCGAGTAGTCAAGCTTGGGCCTTCTTGCACTTGTACCCATTCTCATTTCCTTACATTTTGAAGTATTGAATTTCATTAGCCACTTTTCTGACCACTCATGCAGATTATTGAGATCCTCCTGAAGTTCTCTACCATTGTTCTCGTTTTTTACTTTCTTCACAATCTTTGCATCATCTGCAAACATATCCATGAATGAATTTACAGACTCTGGTAGGTCATTTACATATACAAGGAACAAAAGTGGCCCTAAAACTGAACCCTGTGGAACTCCACTACTAATTCTTCTCCATTCAGACACTGAGTGTCTTACTCTAACCCTCTGTTCCCTTCCTTCTAAGTAAGTTTTTATCCATTCCAAAACATTTCCACCTATTCTAGCCATTGATTGCAGCTTCCTAATAAGTCTCCCATGTGGAACAGTGTCAAACGCTTTCTGGAAGTCTAGGAATATGCAATCTGCCCAGCCCTCTCTTTCCTGTAAGATTTGGCTTACCTCATCATAAAATTCTAATCAGTTTGTTACTGTCGATCTACCTTCTCTGAAGCCATGTTGCCTCACTGACAAATAGTTGAAGGATTCCAAGTGAAGAGAGATATGTTTCCTTAGTAGTTTCTCCATAACTTTGCAAACTATGCTGGTCAAGGAAACTGGTCTATAGTTCAGAGCCGTATCCCTCCTTCCCTTTTTGAAGATAGGTATCACATTTGCTTGTTTCCAGCATCTTGGAATCTCCCCCGACTCCAGTGACTCCTTAAATATGATACTTAGTGCCACTGATATTGTGTTTGCGCATTTTTTTAAGCACATGAGGGGATATGTCATCAGGACCTGTAGCTTTATGAACATCTAAATCCATCAGCGCTTTGCATACCTCTGTGGCTGTAAGGTTGATGTTCTCTAATACCGGCCCTTGAGCTTCTATCACTGCAATCTGAGGGGGTGGGGTATTTTTTACTGTAAATACTGACTGAAACTCCTTGTTCAATTCTTTGCAGATCTCTTCATCCGCCTCAGTGATGCTTCCATCCACTCTCTTTAGCCTTAAAACCTGTTCTTTTACCTTCAGTTTTCCTCTGATAAAGCTGTGGAAAAGCTTGGGATTTTCTTTAGCCTTCCTGGTGATGTCCCTCTCATAGTCTCTCTCTGCCTCTAGGAGACCTACATCGAATGATAGAAAGTCTTGCAGATAAGGTGAAAATTTTGGAAGCAGATGCTGAAAAGGTGAAAGCCTTACAACACAAGGTGGGTTTACTAGAATCTGACATTGTCCTACTTAAAAGAGATAATTCTAGGTTGAAACTGCTATTAGAAACATCTCCACCTCTCAGTTCAGTGCTGTCACCTAACAGTGATGATGTCCCTTCTATCAACAACCCTCAGGTTCGGCAAGCTAGGTTTTCCGTCTCTACTCACAATTTCTTCAGTGCATTGAGTGATGAATGTGACAGTGGTAGTGAAGAAGAAGTAGATCCAGATAAAAGTGATAGCCATCAAGACAACCTGAATACACCATCTAGCATAAATAATCAAATCAGTAACAGGTTACAAAATAGTGATGAAACAACAACGTCCTTTCCCACTACTCCTAACAACGCAACAACAGGCACTAACCAGAACAAGATTCTTCCCAGCACAAACAACCAACCTGGTAAAGAGTTGCAAAACAGCGAAGAAGATATAGAGTCAATCTCCACTACTCCTAACAACACAGCAACTGTCACTAACCAGGACACCCAAATTATATCTTCCAGCACAAATAACCAACCCAGCAATAGACTGCGAAACAACGAAGAAAACAGAAAAGACAAAATAGCAGCAATCTCTACTCTAAACATTCCATCGAAGTCCTCTCCCCCACAGCCACAGTTGCCAAATAATGCAAGTGCAAGGGTTACAGCTCAAATATATATTCGCATTCCTGGCAACCCCTTTGAGAGAGAGATACGTAATACACTGACAAATCAAGGCATTCCTTCTGAAGAAGTCTTGATTAAGGAGCTTTATCGCACACCAAACTGGGTTTCCTTCGCAATAACGATATCGAAAGGATTTGAATATGTGCCTTACAAACTGAATCAATGGCCTACAGGCACAAGTGTCCAGCCATTTCGTGGGAGCAAACAATGGTCATACCAAAATAAACAGCAAAGAGCAAATGGAACAATCCCCTATATGCGAGACTACAGAAAGAGACACGATACAAACCTCTCTTATCGCCGTCCAAGCACAAGAGACTTCTCCTGGAGTGATGGCTCTTACAACCCTAGACACTCACCTAGGCATACAAACTTTGGGAAGGCCCGATCATACCACGGCACGTACTCAAACCAGCATTACACATCCAACGGCAGGTACAGACACCAGGATCCATGGGCTAACCCCAGAACACACTACAATGATGAATTCCCAGCAGAATCATACAGTCGAAACTACAACTATGACTATGGATACCACCCCAATGAAACATGGTAATACCTCGTCTCCTGCTGTTGCTGTTACAGCTGTCGATGTGAAAGTTACTTGTAAATATAATGATAGATTATCTGTCGTACATATAAATGCACAATCCCTGTTATCCCATATACTAGAAATTGAACATAAGCTTGTACAAGAAAATATTGATGTTCTTTGCATTAGCGAATCATGGCTGTATCCGTCAATTAATAATGCATTTATTAATATTCCTTCATATAATATTTATCGCTATGACAGTGGTAGAGGTGGAGGTGTATGTTTATATGTTAAAAATTATTTGAAGGCCACTGAACTAAATCTTGAAACTGAGAAGCACGAAGGAGTGGAAGATAAATGGATCTCTGTCCAACATAAAAAGTTTCCTTCTATTATCATAGGCTGCGTGTACCGCCACCCCAAAGCCTCGGTAACCTCCTTTAGCTATATTTTGGACGTTTTTAAGGAGATAATTTTAAAAAACAAACCAGTTTTTATATATGGCGATTTTAATGATGATCAACTAAAAAGAGAAAATAAAATGAGTAGACTTATTAAGAATTTAAATCTAGAACAGATTATAAATAAACCAACTAGAATCACTCCCACTTCAGTTTCCCAAATCGATCTAGTAATAACAAACTCCAAACATATGATAACTAAGTGTGACGTAATGCCAAGCCCTATAGCAGACCACGAGGAAATTGTAACGTCCCTAAATATTCGCAAACCAAAGAGACAACCAATCTTTAAAACATTCAGATGCTTAAGAAATTATTCACAAGAATTACTTTGTAGTTTACTTATGAATGAAGTACATAAATTAAATGAAATTCTATATACCGATAATATAAACAAACAAGTAAGAATTTTAACCAGTGTCTTATCATCATGTATAGATCGATGTGCACCACTCGTGACAAGAGAAATATTTCGTCCCCCCGCTCCTTGGATAACAGATGACATAAAAAACATTATGAAAGAAAGAGACAAACTACAAAATGAAGTAAAACTACAAAGAGATAATATCCCTTTAAGAGAAAAGTTTACAGAGCATAAGAAACAAGTAAAATCATTATTAAGTAACAGTAAGAAACAGTATTACAAAAATGAATTTCAAAACGCTAAAGGCAATATCTCTGATACATGGAAAATTGCTAAAACCATGCTTTCCAATAACTGTAATAAAAGTAGTAACATATCAATTATACCCGATGAGGTAGATGTAAGTGCTAAAGCAGAAGAGTTCAATAATTTTTTCGCTGAAGTGGGGAAAAAAACCTTTGAAAAAACAAAAAAAGAAATAATAAATGAAATCAATAATAGAAATGGTGGTAATAATAATGATGACGGTAGTAGTAATAATAATAGAAATGTTGATAATGGTGTAAATAATAATTATGGTGGTAGTAATGGTAATGATAATAGTGATGATGGTAGCAATAATAATAATAATGTAAATATGGAAGAACATAGTGCATTCAATAGAAGTACTGATGTCTTTAACCCTACTACAGTAGATTGTAATACAGTAATCTTAGTAATAAAAAATCTGAAAGACTCTAATGCATATGGATCAGATGGAATTTGTTTTCGTTTTATTAGAGATTCATTATTTGTAATAGCTTATTATCTGACGGTAATAATCAATACTTCCATAGTTACCAATATCTACCCAGATTTATGGAAAAATCCCCATGTAATTCCTGGTTTTAAAAATGGAAATCCTGACGACGTCTCTAACTATAGACCAATCTCTTTACTACCAATTTTATCAAAGATACTTGAAAAGATTGTTGCAAATCAGTTAAGTGAGTTTCTTGAAAAAAATAAACTTATTGCAAAAAGTCAACACGGTTTCAGGCCAAAATTATCAACTGAAACTGCCTTATTGAAAATATCAGATGAAATATACAAAAATATAGATAATAAGAAAATATCATTGCTACTACTACTCGATCTTTCTAAAGCTTTTGATAGTGTAAACCATAGTATATTATTAGAAAAATGCAAAAAAATGAACATTGTCCCAAGCTGGTTCGAGAACTATTTAAAAAACCGCTACCAGTCAGTCAGAATAAAAGATACAGTTTCAAGTTCCAAGAAGGTATTGTTTGGGGTCCCTCAGGGATCGATCCTAGGACCTATACTTTTTCTAATATATGTAAACGATCTAGTAAAATATTTACCTAACTGTTATGTCATTCAATATGCTGACGATACTCAAATCTTAATTGAAGGAGAAATTAATGATTTAGAAAATATTATTCGTAGAGCAGAAGAAATTTTGTATATGGCCAAACGTTACTTTCTAAAAAATGGTCTGTTACTTAATGAAACTAAAACCCAATCTATTCTTATCGGATCCAGACAATTATTATCAGAAGTTGATGACAATCTTCATATAAATTTTAACGGTAATATCATTAAGCCAATGAACTCGGTAAAGAACCTAGGTGTCTATTTTGACCGTTACATGAATTTTGAAATGCATATAGATGAAATTTATAAAAAAGTAATGGGTACTCTAATATATCTAAATAGGGTAAAAGACTCATTTGAAACATCAACTCGTATAATAATTGTCCAGTCCTTAGCTATGAGTTTAATTAATTACTGTCTCAAAGTTTGGGGATGTACAAATAAGACTCAATTACAAAGAATACAAAAGTTACAAAACTTTGCAGCACGAGTGGCTGTTGGCAATGTAAGAAAATACGAGCACATCTCTCCTGTTTTAAAAGATCTAGAATGGATAAAGATTAGAGATAAATATGTTTTTGATATATGTACCTTTGTTTTTAATATACTAAGAAACAATATTCCTGATTGCTTGTATAATTTTTCTACAGTAAGCTCAGTTACCGGGTTAACTACCCGTCAAGGGGAAGATTTATTAGTACGAAGGTCTAAAACTGATATTGGTTCAAGAGATATAAACATTCGTGGACCTCATTTATATAATCAGCTTCCCAGAGAACTAAAAAATGCTGGTTCAGTGCATACTTTTAAATATAATCTTAAGAAGTTGCTCTTAAAGGAAGATTTTACTTGTAAATTTTAATGGTACACTCATCCTTATGATTTGTTTGTTTTAGTATGTCTATATCGTACACCACAGATGTCTATCTGGAATATATATGTATCTTATTTAAATACCCAATGTACATTGGAATAAAGGATTATTATTATTATTATTATTATTATTTTACTCAAAGCGTGTTTGTGTGTGATTACCTAATTGTGATTACCTAATTGTGTTTACGGGAAAGAGCCCAAAGCTCGTATCTTCCCGTCTCCTGATCGGTTCCATTTTTAGACTTAGTGATACTTATCGTACCTGTCCTTAAAACTATGGATTGAGATAGCATTAACTACCTCCTCGCTTAGCGAATTCCAATTATCAACTACTCTTACACTGAAAAAGTATTTCCTTACATCCTGCAAACAAGTTTTCTTACGAAGCTTCAAACTATGACCTCTAGTTCTAGAGCCAGCCATATCGAAATATCGATCCCTATCCACTCTATCATAACCATGAAGGAATTTAAAGACTGTCACCATATCCCCCCTTACTCTTCTAGCTTCGAGTGATGGCAAGTCTAATTCCCTCAGCCTCTCATCATAACCGAGATTGCATATTTCAGTTTCGTGGCATGTCTTTGAACTTTTTCAAGCTTAGCTATGTGCTTTTTCAAGTGCGGATTCCAAAAGGGGGCTGCATATTCGAGTTTTGGCCTCACATAGGTTACATAAATATTTCTGAACATTTCCTTGTCCATGTGCCTGAAGGCTACCCTTACATTTAATAAGAATGCATATGCTGCCCTTACTACGCCATTTATATGTATTTCTGGAGACAAATCTGCCAGTATGTTTACTCCTAGATCTCTCTCATTTTCTGTCTCTTGAAGTTGTACTCCAGCCACCGAGTAGTCAAGCTTGGGCCTTCTTGCACTTGTACCCATTCTCATTACCTTACATTTTGAGGTATTGAATTTCATTAGCCACTTTTCTGACCACTCATGCAGATTATTTAGATCCTCCTGAAGTTCTCTACCATTGTTCTCGTTTTTTACTTTCTTCACAATCTTTGCATCATCTGCAAACATATTCATGAATGAATTTACAGACTCTGGTAGGTCATTTACATATACAAGGAACAAAAGTGGCCCTAAAACTGAACCCTGTGGAACTCCACTACTAACTCTTCTCCATTCAGACACTGAGTGTCTTACTCTAACCCTCTGTTCCCTTCCTTCTAAGTAAGTTTTTATCCATTCCAAGACATGTATGTTTGTGTGTGTGTGCATGAATATATATATATATATATATATATATATATATATATATATATATATATATATATATATATATATATATATATATATATATATATGTATATATATATATATATATATATATATATATATATATATATATATATATATATATATATATATATATATATATATATATATATATATATATATATATATATATATATATATATATATATATATATATATATATATATATAAATATATATATACATATATATATATATATATATATATATATATATATATATATATATATATATATATATATATATATATATATATATATATATATATATATATTTATATGTATATATATATATATATATATATATATATATATATATATATATATATATATATATATATATATAAACATATGCGTGTGTGTGTGCGTGC
Source organism: Halocaridina rubra (assembly GCA_037179515.1). Classification (NCBI taxonomy): domain Eukaryota; kingdom Metazoa; phylum Arthropoda; class Malacostraca; order Decapoda; family Atyidae; genus Halocaridina; species Halocaridina rubra. The sequence continues at coordinate 16,582 of JAXCGZ010000634.1, forward strand.
GTGTCCGTCGCGCTCCTTTGTAAATGTGTTTTACGAACGAGGTAAAAAGAGTAAAAATGTTTATTCTTAATAAATACTAATCTTTTTTGACGTGTTCTGCACACGAATTCTTTGAATTTCTTATTTATGATAGAAATGAATTCATATAATATATGCAGGGATAGATATCACATTGATTAGGAAGCAACCTAGCCTAAATAGGTCACGGTCCCCTGGCTGGATCAGTAGAGAGACGTTAGTGTCAGGAAGGGTATATTAGTCATGCAGATATAAATCTATCTAATATGGTGGAGCATTCCAGCTCAAGTGGGTGTTGGACCCATTCCTGGAAAAAAGACGTGGGTTTCTTTAGCGAGAGGCATCCGACCTCAAAATACTTCCAGACATAATTCCAGCCAATGGGGAGTAAGGCCGCTCAACTCTGTGCCAGTCCAGTGCCCAAATATATGTAGAGCTGCTTTCTTGAATGGCATCGTACCACATGGTTTATGCAGAAATAAATTTAAAAAAAAAAGTGGGGGAACAGACCAGATCAACAAGGTGCCCTGGTCCCATTCTTATATCAGTGGAGATGGCTGGTATCAGGAAAGGACCCGGCAGTAAAAACGAGAAACAGCGACTCTATATGAAATTGGAAAAAGCTGATAAACACTGATTGGTTGAAGACAGGGTGTTCCAATCCTCCGCACTCCTTGGCGAAAGAGTAATATTTTTCACTCAGTAATAGTGAATGAATTCTGCCATATTCTAAACCCTGCCAACTTAGCAGGTAAAAGGAGTGCTCTGATTAAAAAGGCAGGCCAAGGTTAAAAGTATTACTTATGTATTTTTAGATAGTTTTATATCTATTTACCTTTTACTTCATCATTTTACATATTTGATATGTATTTACATATTCATTTATGCATATGCATATTTATATATTTATCTAGAGTTATTTATATGTTTAATGATGCATTTTTTGTGCTACTTTATGGAAATTAATTATAATAATAATAATAATAATAATAATAATAATAATAATAATAATAATAATAATAATAATAATAATAATAATAATAATAATAATAATAATAATGATAATAATAATAATAATAATAATAATAATAATAATAATAATAATAACAATAATAATAATGATAATAATAATAATAATAATAATAATAATAATAATAATAATAATAATAATAATAATAATAATAATAATAATAATAATAATAATAACAATAATAATAATAATAATAACAATAATAATAATAATAATAATAATAATAATAATAATAATAATAATAATAATAATAATAATAATAATAATAATAATAATAATAATAATAATAACAATAATAGTAAATGATGCTTAGCTTAGATAAATAATCGGGTCAATAAGCGAATGAACAAATTAACGAATAAAATTGATTCGTTGAAATTAGATTATTTTCTTTTGTCCAGACTCAAAGCGTCATATTGCAGATGAATAGACGGAAAAGTACACACACACAAATGCGCGCGCGTACACACACGCACACATGCATACACACACATACTTTCATAAGACGTTCGATACGGATACTCATTCGAGACTTAAAGAAGCTGCAAGCAGAGTTACAGTGTCTGACTAGAGAATGGTTAGCAAGGGGGTTCCACAGGGATAAGTTTTAGGGCCACTGCTGTTTCTTATATATGTAAATCATCTACTGGAGTCTTAAATTTCATTTATATATATGTTTGCAGATGAATCAGAGACTTGAATATAGTGAAAGACTAAAATAGTGAGAGAGTCCTTCAGGAATATCTAAATAGTCTGCATGCGACTAATGAGATTGAACTCTTAAAAATGTATTGTAATGAGAATGGGCAAGAATGCACGTAGGTCTTGCATGGGCATACAGTTTAAGGAAAGGAGCTTCAAGAATCTGTGAACGGAAGAGCTTTAAGGGTGTATGTATTGAAATGTTTCTCTCCAAAAGTGCATGTAAATGGTATAGAAAAGGCAACATATACTTTCTTGACAAACACAATGGTGGCCTTCAAGAATATGGACAAGTAAATGCTCAGAAATATTTGCATGACTTTTGTGAGGCCTAAACCTTAATATGCAGCAGTCTTCTGGAATATGCACTTTGAAACGCATAAAAATACACTGGAAAAATTCAGAGATAGGCTACGAGGCTGGTGACAGAGATACATAATTTCAGTTATGATGAAGGGCAGGAAGAGTTAGACTCACCATCGCTTGAAACTAGAAGGAAGGGAGGAAATATGTAACATATTTCAAATTCCTCCAAGACTTTTGACAGAGTGGATAGGGAGCGCTATTTTCATATGGGAGACTCAAGGACTTTAGGCCACATCTCCCTGTTTCCTGGTCAGTTTCACATTTCACTTACAATTATCTATCTCTTAAGATATTATTGCATTTAGCATTTAACTTTCCCTCCTTAGCGCATTCCAATCATCAACTATTCATACACTTAATTTACTTCCTTACATCTAGAAAAGAAAATTTCTTGCGAAGCGTGAAAGTATGATCTTTAGTGCTAGTCACCCATATCAAAACCATTAAGGAATTTTAAAACAGTTACCAAAATATCCCCTTCTTTTCCTCCTCGTCTCGAGTGATGATAAGTCTAACTCCCTCAGTCTCCTCATAACTGAGATTACGTATCCAAGTGCGGATTCGAAAACGGTGCTGCATATGGCCTATAATAAGTTGTGTATATATTTCTGAACACTTCCTTGTCCATATGCATGAAGCAACACATACATTTGATAAAAAAAAAAGCATAGTGTGTATGTGTGAGTGTGTATGTGTGTGTGTGTGTTGTGTCAGTGTTGTGTGTGGATGTGAGTGTATGTGTGTGTGTGTGTGTGTGTGTGTGTGTGTGTGTGTGTGTGTGTGTGTGTGTGTGTATAGGTAGATAGATAGATAGATAGATAGATAGATAGATAGATAGATAGATAGATAGATAAATTTAATTAAATAAAAAAAAGAACATAAATACTTTTATTGTGCTTAGATACATATGACGTCAGTGGACTATCACCCTTGGCCAGAGGGCCTAGTAATAGATATTAACCCTAGCCCATACTAGATAACCCTAATGAAGTTTGACTTATCTATTATGCGGTAGAGAAGCTCAGGTTATCTATCTATCTATCTATCTATCTATCTATCTATCTATCTACATATATAAGTATGTATGTATATATATATGCATGCATGTATATATATGTATGCATGTATACCTGTATCTATCTATCTATCTTTCTATGTATGTATGTATGTATGTATGTATGTATGTATGTATGTATGTATCTATCTATCTATCTATCTATCTATCTATCTATCTATCTATCTATCTATCTATCTATCTACCTGTCTACTTATGCTCAGAAATGTGTATTTTTTTAATACTGCGATTGCAGTCTTCTCTCTCTCTCTCTCTCTCTCTCTCTCTCTCTCTCTCTCTCTCTCTCTCTCTCTCTCTCTCTCTCTCCTATCTGTGGCCGTGCTGTGGGAAATATACTATGTCGCCTCGCAGCCGCTCGGGATGCTTCTCTTGTTGTGTCATTTGTGTGGACTCCATCCCACATTGGGCTGACTGGCAACGACACAGCTGATCGTCTTGCCAAGGCGGCCTGTATGCTGGATGGGCATGCTGTGGACGCTGAGCCCTCCCTCCGATGCCTACGCAACATCATCTACTCAGCTGGGTTTGCCATGACGGTCCAGCGCAGGGACACGGAGAGGGCCAACAGTGTGTCCATACAGCACCATGATCACTTCCTTCACAGTCGCTACAAGTATCGCAGACGCGGGTTAATGGTGCGGAAAAACAATGTAGTTAGTGCTCGGCTCAGAATGGGGTATCGGCCTTTATGGCAGGTCTCCCAGACTCTAGATATGCCACAGTACACCTCCTGTACATTATGCGACCGAACTAATGCTAACACTCTTGACCACTATTGTCTTCAGTGCCCCGCAGTGAGAGATGTTTTACCACGAGGTCAGAACTTAATACAGATCTGCTCATTTTTACTTAATGATGACAACCTTGATGTTATTCTTGCTCGTTTTCCTCACTTTGGTGGCCATTAATTATATTGAATTATACATATATTTTCTGTATGTTGCTATATAATTCTGTTTGTGCATTCTGCGCTTCTCTGAGCTTTACTTTTGCATATAATGTACTCTGTGCTGCCATTCTGTGAGTTGTATGTTAGTATGCAGCAATGTTTTATCAATATGTACACCTCCCTGTAAACCATGTTCAATTCTTGGTTTTATATCCATTTGAAGCATTATTTATATGAACTCATGTAATGTCTGACGCCTTGGCGCAATAAATTAATAAAATAAATAATAATCTCTCTCTCTCTCTCTCTCTCTCTCTCTCTCTCTCTCTCTCTCTCTCTCTCTCTCTCTCTCTCTCTCTCTCTCTCTCTCTCTCTCTTTCTCTCTCTCTCTCTCTCTCTCTCTCACTTACACTCACACACATATACATGCGCACACACATATACATACACACACACAAATATATATACATACACACACACACACACACACACAGTTCAGAAAAGAGTTCCAGGAGCTGAATATGGAAAATGATGCCATGAAAACGTCCTTTGCTGATGCACTAAAGGGGAATGTGGCAGTAAAAGAGGCTGTAAAGGTGGTGGCACTGGAAAACATACAAACAGTTGACTATAAAGAGACAGTAATCGAAAAAATGAAAGACGTTGTGATGGAAAGGGCAAACCCACTCATCAGACAGGCACTTGATAAGGAGAAGACAGTGGTAATCTCAGGCATAAGTGAATCCCAGGAGCCAACATGGCAGGGGAGACTTGAAGAAAATAAAGCTAGGGTTGTAGACCTGATAAGAAAGCTTGGAGTAGTATGTGGTCCTGAGGATATTGTAAACATACACCAACTAGGTAAATATTCGAGGGAAGGAAAGCCGAGACCAACAAAAGTAACCTTTGAGAGAGGGGAGACATGTAGGGAAATATTGTTGAGAAAAAAAAGTCTAAAAGACCTTCAAGAATGCAAAGAAGTGTTCATTAGACGATACAGAACACAGGAAGAGATGGGAAAGATCAAAAACTTGTTGCAAGAGGCAAGAAGGTTAAATGATGAAAGAAATGAAGAAGAGAAGAAAAATTTTCGTTACGGAATACTTCCAGACAAAGGGGAGATAAAGAAGATAATGACAGAAGATCAGGGGATGGGGCCTCATTAAGATTGTTATACACAAATGCTGATGGATTAGCTGGTAAGGCAGTAGAATTAAAAGATAGGATTCACAACAGTAAGGCAGATATAGTAGCAATTACAGAGACTAAGTTGAGTGAGGACATAAACAGTGTCACAGTTTTTCCTAAGGGCTTCAGAATACTAAGGGTCGAAAGATCTGAGAGGACTGGTGGAGGGATAGCACTGCTCATAAGTGAGAGGATTCAAGTTGAAGAGATAAACTTGGCTATAGAAAGTGAGTTCAGGGAATTTCTTGTTGCTCGCATAAATACTGGGTCAGAGAGCATTATAATAACTGTTGAATACAACCCACCAAGGAACCAAAATAGGCTTGAAATTTATGAGGAAAGTCATATAGGTACGATTGAAGTCATAAACTCAGTTGTTAACATGGCGCGGGAGAAAAAATGTAGGATTTTGATTATGGGAGACTTTAATCATAAAGAGATAGATTGGATAAATCTTGACCCACACAGTGGTGAGGACTCCTTTGGGGCAAGATTCCTAGATTGCGTACAAGGGAATTTCCTACACCAACATGTAATGGAACCAACAAGAGCCAGGGGTGGGGATGAGCCATCACTACTTGATCTGGTGTTCACAGATAATGTGTTGGATATTGAAAATATTGAGTATGAACCACCAATTGGAAAGAGTGA
>JAXCGZ010000634.1:27500-32500 GCA_037179515.1 Halocaridina rubra
CTACTTATGCAAACTATTTAGGTCATAATTTAAGTTCTCTACCATTATTATGGTTTGTTACTTTCTTCACAATCTTTGCATCAACTGCAAACATATTCAAGAATGAATTTATGGCTCTGGTAGGTCATTTACGTATACAAAAGTGGCCCTTAAGATGAACCCTGTTGAACCCCATTACTAACTCTCCTCCATTCAGTCACTAAATTTCTTACTCTAACCCTCTGTTCCTTTCCCTCAAAGTAAGATTTTATCCATTACAAGATATATCCACCTGTTCTAGCCATTACTTGCAGCTAATTAATGTCTTCCATGTGGGACCGTATCAAATGCTTCTGAAAATCTAAGAATATGCAATTTGCTCTGCCTTCTCTTTCCTGTAAGATCTGGCCTATCTCATCATAAAATTCTGATAAGTTACTGTTGATCTGCCTTCTCTGAAGCCTTCTTGTTTCACTGACAAAAAGCTTTTTCTTAAAAAAGTGTTTTCTTAGTAGTTTCTCCATAACTTTGCAAACTTTGCTGATCAAGGAAACAGGCCCATTGTTTAGAACTGTATCTCTCCTTCCCTTTTTGAAGATAGGTACCACGTTTGCTTGTTTCCAGCATCATGGAAATCTACCTAGATTCCAATAACTTTTAAATGTGATGCATAGTGCCACCAATATAGGTTTAGCGCAATTCTTAAGTACGTAAAGGGATATGTTATCAGGACCTGTAGCTTTATGGGCACCTAACTCCATCAGTGCTTTGCATGTCTCAGTTGCTGAAAAAATTATGTTCTCTAATTCCTGCCCATGATCTCTTATGTCTGCTGTCTGAGGGGGTGGGGTATTTTCTATTGTAAATACTGACTGAAACTTCTTGCTTAATTCTTCAGCACATTATCTGTTAATTGAAGATCGAACAGTGATGGCTTACCTCCCCACCTCTGGCCCTCGTTGTTTTCATTAAATGTTGGTGTAAGAAATTACCTTGTTCACAATCTAGGAGTCTTGCCCCAAATGAATCCTCCCCACTGTACTGGTCAAGATTAGTCCGGTCTATCTCTCTATGATTAAGATCTCCCATAATCAATATTTTACACTTTCTCTAACATGCGATGCTAACAACTGAGGTTATAACTTCGATAGTGCCAAATGACTTTGTTCATAAACTCTAGCTTTTGTTGATTCCTTGGTAGGTTATATACAATGGTAATCACAATATTCTCTGACTCAGCATTTATAAGAGCAACAAGAAGTTCCTTGAACTCACTTTTTATAGCAAAGTAAGCACTGCTATCATTCCACCAGCCCTTTCAGATTTTTCAAACCTTAATACTCTGAAGCCCTTAGGAATAAGCGTGACACTGTTTATGTTCTCACTTAACTTGCTTTCTGTGACCATCTACTATATCTGCCTTACTGTTGTGAATCCTCTCCTTTAATTCTACTGCCTCACCAGCTACCCAATCAGCATTTGATGTACAGCATTCTTAATGAGGTTACATCCCCTGATCCAGCAGTATCTTCTTTATCACCCCTTTGGCTGGAAGAACCCTTATTTTTTTTTATTAACTTCTTCATCTCTTTCCTCGTTTAACTTTCCACCCTCTTGAAACAAGCTTTTCAAACTGTCCATCTTTCCTGTGTTAAATATGGTCTAATGGACACTGTTCTGAACTCTTTAAGGTCTTTTAGGCTTTTTGCCATCATCAATAAAGCTCTACACGTGTTCCCTCTCTCAAATATTCCTTTCATTATTCTTGCCTTTCATCTCCCTAGAATATTTATCAATTCGGTTATTGCTTAGAATATTCTCTGGATAACATACTACTCCAAGCTTCCTTATCAGATCTATATGTTCAAGTCTCCCCAGCCATGTTGACTTCTGAGATTCATTTATGCCTGAGGTTATCACCGACTTCTCTTTATTAAGTGCCTGTTTAATCAGCGTATTAGCCCTTTCAATCACATCTTTCATTTTTTCTATTATTTCTTTTCTTTTTGTGGTCAACAGTATATACATTTTTCAGTGCCACTTCCTTCACTGCTTCTTTTATAGACACATTTTGCTTCACTGCATCTGCAAAAGATCTTTTAATGCCCTCAAGTCCCGTATTCAGACCCTGAACATCTCTTCTTATCTGTTCGGTGTTTTCCTTTATCTGGACATTCCAAGCTACAATCTCGTCTCTCAAAAAAGAGCAGTGAACTAACATTTAATTCATTCAGGTTATCACTCAACTATTTGTCGTTATTTTCTTGTTTGCAAATCCTGACCTCTAGTTTATTTTTTCCCTTCCAGCTTTTGATATTTTTTTTCTAGTTTTCTCTCTCTTTCCTTTATGCCTTGTCTAATTTCCTTTAGATTTTTTATTATTTCTCTTATTGTTTCATTTTCTTTTACTTCACTTTCACAGCCTTCATTAATTTCTCTATCCATATTCTGAATTCTATTATCCAGGTTTGATACAAGGGTCATACGGTCGCTGACTTTTTGTTTCAGATTCCTAAGAGTACACCCCCCAAAGCCCCAAGGTATCCCCTACCATCACCACCCCAACCATTGAATGAGGGGGGGTTTAGAAACTGCATTGGTTTCATCTTGGAGTATGAGTCTCACAGAATACAAAAGAAAAAAAAGTTTTTAATTAACCTCACATAGATTTGCTTTATCGTCATATGAGTACTTATTTACCTGATTTAGTTAATCTTTTCCTTGAATGATTTTCCTGGTGTGACACATCCTAACTTAAAATTTGGCCTTGGTAATAATGGAAAAAAACCCACATGAAGAAAAGCTTGAAAAACGTGACAGGAAAAACAATTGATGTCTTGAACGCCTGTTTTTAGCTCATTATTTATTCTTAACTGCTAAACAGATCATTTCAGAAGAGAAAATGATTCAATTATTAACCAAGATTTGCTATCGCAGTATTAAACTAATCACTAGTGAGCCGTAAGAATCTAACTCTAATTAAACTAGAAATCTAATGGATTCGGTTTGGATTCGGTTTTACGTCACGAACTCCCTTTTCTACTAAGGGCTAGGACGGTTGACTTCTTACGAAGGACTTGTTTTGGCAGATGTAATCGTTACCCTGAGTGTATGCCCTTACTAACCTAGAAATCTAATAAAAAGAGAAAAAGAGAAAGACACAAATGGGCTACCTGGCAACTCAACTCAGCAACTATTGGCAGCTCTTTTTTTTTTATCTTTTGTATATTTTTAAATTTTATTTTGACTACTAAGCTAAGTATTATGGGAAGGATATTATGTCTAACAAGATATGGAAGCGCAGAATTAAGGAGGGTTTACACGGTCAAACGGATCGTCGAACGCGGTTCGACAGACAAGTGTTTGAAGTGATGTTCGAACGTGTGAACGGGGTATTTGGTTGTCGAACACGTTCCGTGTTCGACAACCAAATAACCCGTTCACACGTTCGAACATCACTTCAAACACTTGTCTGTCGAACCGCGTTCGACGATCCGTTTGACCGTGTAAACCGCCTTTTAGTCAAAGAACCCGTTCCTAGCACTTCTTCTGTTATATTCCTACTGGATTGCGTCTTCTTTCTCCTCTTCAACTTTTCTCAAAGAATTTCTAAATTTTTAAGACTGTCTCTTTTACTAAGCGAATTTTTTCTACTCACAAAAAACTGCAGACTCTCTTTTATCGCAAGTTAGGTTGACCTCTTTTCTTACTTATGCTAGTTCACTTGGAAACACAAGGAAAATTCGAGAAATACTGATAGTGTCTGTTCTAATGCCCGTCGTATATGTGTTCATATATATATATATATATATATATATATATATATATATATATATATATATATATATATATATATATATATATATATATATATATATATATATATAATATATATATATATATATATATATATATATATATATATATATATAAGTAAAAAAATCAGTTGCACAAATGAAATATCATGTACTGTTTTCATGTGCATTTACAAACTGTCATTATTTTCTATGCTTATTTGTAATATTAATGATTTTTCTTCTTATTTCAGGTTTTTGTCCACACAACTTCAACATTGTGAAAAATAGAGAAATAAACTAGAATTTTTTCTTTTTTTAAGAAATAAATCACCTCTAGTAAACTTCAAAAAGAAAACTCCAAAATTACAAGTATTAATGTATGTGTCTGTGTCACCAAAAAAAAAAATAATAATAATAATTTAAATGCCAAAATATCCTGTCATGGCTTCCGATTAGTGTTTTTAGCAATATTGAACATTCAGTAGTGACATTTAAACCAAAATTATATTATTCCAGATCACTCAAATAAATAATTGAGTTCTCTCTGAATCTATCGTGACTTCTGTCATATGTTTTAGCAGCATTTAACATTCAATATCAACAGTAAAGCCAAAGTAACATTGTTTTAGATTATCAGAATGATGGTAGAACAACTCAGAACTAACAGTTCCATTTTCGATGTGATTCTGAGAGGATCAGAACCGCAGGTCCTCTGGAATTTCCAAGAAGTGCTGGATCCAGACACTTTTACCAGTGAAAGAAGTGACCTAGAAGTTCTCTCGAATGCTGACTCTCCTCCAGATATGGACTATTCGCTCATGTTCAACGATTCCAGTGGGAATGGCTCTTCCTCTTTCATTCCAGAAAGTCTCAAATACGTCAACCAAACCCTGATTTTAGCATATTCCCTCTTATTCCCATTCGCTGCCATTGGGAACTTGGTGGTCTTTGTGGCACTCTTTAGGAACCGCCACAGGAAATCCAGAGTGAATATGATGATTATGCATCTTTCACTCGCTGACATGATCGTCACCTTCGTCTTCTTGCCCACGGAGATCACGTGGCACCTCACCATCAAGTGGGTCTTCGGGAACTTCGGCTGTAAAATATACAAGTTCCTCTCGGCTTTTGGATTCTATTTGTCCTCCATGGTGCTGGTCTGCATCAGCCTGGACAGATATTTCGCTGTTCTCCATCCGCTGAAAGTCAACGATGCTCAGAGAA
>JAXCGZ010000634.1:40000-42500 GCA_037179515.1 Halocaridina rubra
TCCCCTCTCTAACCCTATGCCCTCCCTTATCCTTTCTTCACGCAAAGTTCATAAAGTTCTTCGCTCACTAAAGACAAACAAGGCATCTGGTCCCAATGGTTTCCCTGCAAGGTTCCTTAAGGAATTTGCAGATGAACTGGCTCCCGTGCTTTGCCATCTTTTTCGCCTCATTCTGTCAACCAGTATCTATCCTTCATCTTGGAAGCATGCTCTAGTTCAACCTGTTCCTAAGAAGGGTGACCGCTCTATTCCTGCTAACTACCGACCTATTGCTTTAACCTCCTCTATTGCTAAAGTTTTTGAAACTTTGCTCAATGCTCACTTCTTGAAACGTCTTGAATCTAACTCACTTATCTCCAATCACCAGTACGGCTTCCGCAAGGCAAGATCCACTGGTGATCTCCTGTCCTATCTTACTCATGTATGGTCATCTTCTCTGAGGAACTATGGGGAATCCTTTGTCGTCGCCCTTGATATCTCTAAGGCTTTTGACAGAGTCTGGCACAAGGCTCTGTTGGCCAAACTCCCTGCCTATGGTTTTACCCCTTCTTTCTGCTCTCTGATTTCCATTTTTCTTACTGACCGTTCTATATCTGTAGTTGTTGATGGCGCGACATCTAACCCTTTCTCTGTTTCCAGTGGTGTTCCACAAGGCTCTGTTCTTTCACCCACTCTCTTCCTTCTCTTCATCAATGATCTTCTACAATCCCCATCTTCCTCTCTTCTTCACGCCTTTGCCGATGATTCTACCCTTCACTTTTCCTCTGCCTTTTCTTCACAACCTTCATCTGTTACTCGTAATCAATCTCGTATCACTCTTTCTTCTACTCTTAACTCCGATTTGCAGAGAGTATCTGAATGGGGCACTCAAAATTTAGTTAAATTCAATGCCTCCAAGACAGTTTCTGACTATCTCTTTATCTTCTTCTCCTCCTGATAACCCTATTGTCTTCGAAACTAATGAAATTTACCCTCTTAACTCTGTCAATATATTAGGAATCCATATAGCCTCTAACTTGTCTTGGAGGAATCACATAATCCAAATTTCTAAATCTTCATCTAAAAAATTGGGGGTTTTGTTTCGTTTTCGTTATTACTTTTCCTCATTGCAGTTACTTAAAATTTACAAAGGTCTTATCCGCCCCTGCTTAAAATACTGCTCACACATCTGGGGTGCTTCTTCCTTTACTTATCTTCTTGATAGGGTTGAATCTAAGGCAGTCAGACTCATTAATGATCCTTCTCTTACTTCTAACCTGGATTCTCTCTCTCTATGCTGTAAGGTATCTTCCCTTTCGCTTTTCTATCGCTACTACTTCCATCGCTGCTCTGATGAGTTGGCGAGTTGCATCCCTCCTCCACTGCCGAGGCCGCGTAACACTCGCCAAGCAGCCTCATCTCACAGATACTGTGTGGAGATTTGTAGATCGCGGATTGGTTGGTGCAGCGACTGCTTCTTCCCATCTACCCCCAGACTCTGGAACTCTCTTCCTCCTTCTGTCTTTCCTAATTCTTATGACCTTTCATCCTTCAAAAAGCAGATCTATCGTCATCTCAGAGCCTAGTCCTCCATATCTCTGGGTCCTCTTTACTTTGACTGTTTTTTCTGTCTGTCGTTTTCCTTTGTGTGACATTGCCTCATCTCTGCCTTGCCCTTAACCTTTTTCTTTTCCTTCGTCTTGGTATTTTCTCGTGCCCGGGCCTTTGTTGATGAGGGCAGTTTCTGCCTGTCCCGGTGTCACACTCTTAAAAAAAAAAAAAAAAACTACCTCAACCCTTCTGTTCATTGGTTGTATATATTTTTAAGTGTCCAATTTATCACTTGGTCTTTTATGGCTCGACTAAGAAGTTTTTAACAATAAGATACCATGAACAGACACCTGACGAGACCTTTGGCATCAAGCATTAGGGAAAACTGCCATAAAAATGTAAATTTAATTCCTCAATAAGCGATTTTAAAGTAGTTTACAAAGGAAAAGATGAGACTGAAATAAGAATTGCAGAGTCACTTATAATTAAAAGGGAGAACCCTGAATTAAATTTAGCTTCCTCAAGCTATCCTTTAAAAATATTCTAATGTGGTCCATTGCATTAACTTTTAAATTTTTTTTGTATTTTTGATTTGATTCTTATATGCGTATGTATATGGATAGTGTATATACACGTAATTTTGATTTTATTAATTGTTGTTATTTGTTCTTTGTACATATATTGAGTTTTGCTAGTTTGTTCTGTTTTTGTAGGTATAGGCATGAATATGAACTCAGTGAAAACTTGAAACGTTGCAAGATAGTGTAAAAGACAATTGGAATAAACATTTTAAAATGTACTGGCTGGTGATCGTTCTAAAATTCCTTATAATAATAATCTTCTTCTTCTTCCTCTATTTGCGTTCCCATTTTCATATGGGGTCGCATCTCTTCACTAGTCGTCTCCACTGGTTCCGGTCCATCACTTGCTCCTCCTCCAGCTGTCTCTCTCTGAGATCCTCCTTCAGTCG
>JAXCGZ010000635.1:0-15000 GCA_037179515.1 Halocaridina rubra
GGACCCCAAACAATACCTTCTTGCGACTTGAGACTACATCTTTTATTCTGACTGACTGGTAGCGGTTTTTTAAATAGTTCTCGAACCAGCTTGGGTCAATGTTCATTTTTTTGCATTTTTCTAATAGAATGGTATGGTGTACACTATCAAAAGCTTTAGAAAGATCGAGTAGTAGTAGCAATGATATTTTCTTATTATCTATATTTTTGTATATTTCATCTGATATTTTCAATAAGGCAGTTTCAGTTGATAATTTTGGCCTGAAACCGTGTTGACTTTTTGCAATAAGTTTATTTTTTTCAAGAAACTCACTTAACTGATTTGCAACAATCTTTTCAAGTATCTTTGATAAAATTGGTAGTAAAGAGATTGGTCTATAGTTAGAGACGTCGTCAGGATTTCCATTTTTAAAACCAGGAATTACATGGGGATTTTTCCATAAATCTGGGTAGATATTGGTAACTATGGAAGTATTGATTATTACCGTCAGATAATAAGCTATTACAAATAATGAATCTCTAATAAAACGAAAACAAATTCCATCTGATCCATATGCATTAGAGTCTTTCAGATTTTTTATTACTAAGATTACTGTATTACAATCTACTGTAGTAGGGTTAAAGACATCATTACTTCTATTGAATGCACTATGTTCTTGAACATTATTATTATTATTACTACCATCATCACTATTATCATTACCATTATTACCACCATCATTATTATTTACACCATTATCAACATTCCTATTATTATTACTACTACCATCATCATTATTATTACCACCATTACTATTATTGATTTCATTTATTATTTCTTTTTTTTGTTTTTTCAAAGGTTTTTTTCCCCACTTCAGCGAAAAAATTATTGAACTCTTCTGCTTTAGCACTTACATCTACCTCATCGGGTATAATTGATATGTTACTACTTTTATTACAGTTATTGGAAAGCATGGTTTTAGCAATTTTCCATGTATCAGAGATATTGCCTTTAGCGTTTTGAAATTCATTTTTGTAATACTGTTTCTTACTGTTACTTAAGAATGATTTTACTTGTTTCTTATTCTCTGTAAACTTTTCTCTTAAAGGGATATCATCTCTTTGTAGTTTTACTTCATTTTTTAGTTTGTCTCTTTCTTTCATAATGTTTTTTATGTCATCTGTTATCCAAGGAGCGGGGGGACGAAATATTTCTCTTGTCACGAGTGGTGCACATCGATCTATACATGATGATAAGACACTGGTTAAAATATTTACTTGTGTATTAATATTATCGGTATATAGAATTTCATTTAATTTATGTACTTCATTCATAAGTAAACTACAAAGTAATTCTTGTGAATAATTTCTTAAGCATCTGAATGTTTTAAAGATTGGTTGTCTCTTTGGTTTGCGAATATTTAGGGACGTTACAATTTCCTCGTGGTCTGCTATAGGGCTTGGCATTACGTCACACTTAGTTATCATATGTTTGGAGTTTGTTATTACTAGATCGATTTGGGAAACTGAAGTGGGAGTGATTCTAGTTGGTTTATTTATAATCTGTTCTAGATTTAAATTCTTAATAAGTCTACTCATTTTATTTTCTCTTTTTAGTTGATCATCATTAAAATCGCCATATATAAAAACTGGTTTGTTTTTTAAAATTATCTCCTTAAAAACGTCCAAAATATAGCTAAAAGAGGTTACCGAGGCTTTGGGGTGGCGGTACACGCAGCCTATGATAATAGAAGGAAACTTTTTATGTTGGACAGAGATCCATTTATCTTCCACTCCTTCGTGCTTCTCAGTTTCAAGATTTAGTTCAGTGGCCTTCAAATAATTTTTAACATATAAACATACACCTCCACCTCTACCACTGTCATAGCGATAAATATTATATGAAGGAATATTAATAAATGCATTATTAATTGACGGATACAGCCATGATTCGCTAATGCAAAGAACATCAATATTTTCTTGTACAAGCATATGTTCAATTTCTAGTATATGGGATAACAGGGATTGTGCATTTATATGTACGACAGATAATCTATCATTATATTTACAAGTAACTTTCACATCGGCAGCAGTAACAGCAACAGCAGGAGACGAGGTATTACCATGTTTCATTGGGGTGGTATCCATAGTCATAGTTGTAGTTTCGACTGTGTGATTCTGCTGGGAATTCATCATTGTAGTGTGTTCTGGGGTTAGCCCATGGATCCTGGTGTCTGTACCTGCCGTTGGATGTGTAACGCTGGTTTGAGTACGTGCCGTGGTATGATCGGGCCTTCCCAAAGTTTGTATGCCTAGGTGAGTGTCTAGGGTTGTAAGAGCCATCACTCCAGGAGAAGTCTCTTGTGCGTGGACGGCGATAAGAGAGGTTTGTATCGTGTCTCTTTCTGTAGTCTCGCGTATAGGGGATTGTTCCATTAGCTCTTTGCTGTTTATTTTGGTATGACTGTAGTTTGGGATATTTTGTAGAATACCCAGGTTGTGTCCATTGTTTGCTCCCACGAAATGGCTGGACACTTGTGCCTGTAGGCCATTGATTCAGTTTGTAAGGCACATATTCAAATTGTCCGGTCATTAAATTTTTATTCATATGAATACTGATATCATACTATTATCCAAAATTAGGCAAAAAAAAAAAAAAAAACTCGCAGCAGTATAGAAGTAAGAATTGGGAAGGAGAGGAACTATAGGCATGACAAATCACCGAATAAGCAAGCCCCAGTGATGCTTAGGCTTTCTTTCCATACTGCCATTGCAAGATCTTTTTCTATGAGTGATACCATTTCCGAGTAATAGTATGAAGATTTGGGTGTGGCATGCAGCGATACCAAATTAATGAGATTAACATAGGTTAAGTTTTTATATTTTGTGCGAGGGAGTGAAATTAATGATGGTTCATTCCAGTTAATGATTGTAAACAGACCATGAACTCCTGACTATGGCTTGGCCATTACTATCATTTTAGTTTCTACAATATACATTTTCTCTTTTTTTCGGTCGTTTTCAATTCAGCATGTATCTTTGTAATTGGTAATTTCCTTACTTTAGAATATGGTTAATCAATCAAACAATCTATCTATCGTAAACCGAAAATGCACAAAAAAGAAAAGCAAAACACTATCTCGAAATGAGCTGAATATTAGGCCAATTGTGCGCTATCACATTATTTCAACGTGTGCTTTGAGATTCCATTGAATTTTCGAATATCGTTGTGTTTTCTCTGGTCAAAAAGCAGATGATTACAAAAATATCACAAGAATAAAAATGGATACATTTAACACATTGATAAACAGAACAAAATATTATGACAAACAGGGGCTCTAAAGACCGATATGAAAGGAGGGAGAGTTAATAAAACAGTTGAGTAACTAACTATATAGGTTTATATGTACTGATAAAAATATTGTGGGTCTAAGAATTTTTTGTTACTAACTGAAAAGTTATCGTACTGCTTCTAATCATAGTGTTCCGGTTTTACGTCACGGACTCCCTTTTCTACCAAGGGCTAGGATGGCTGCCTTCTTGCAAAGAACTTCTTTTGGCAGATGTAATCGATACCCTGAGTGCATGCCCTTGCTAACCTCAGACCGTGACGGGGCGCGAACCCTGCTTCTAATCATACGGGTTTACCCAAATTGATATAATAACAGTAGCCATAATGAGAGAGAGAGAGAGAGAGAGAGAGAGAGAGAGAGAGAGAGAGAGAGAGAGAGACTTAATTAAATACATCTATTTATAAAAAATAGCATACCAAGGTATTTATGTAATGCTATTTTATACAGCTTGGAGACTGATACATTACGTATGGAAGGCTACTTTACAACTTTACATCTCTTTCTATGTATAGGAAACGAAAACAGCGAGGCACATTCGAGTAATTGTGAGCATTCTCATATATTGTGAGTGGAAGCCTTATTAAGACTCATTAAATGCCATATATAAACATGCAAAAAGGCACACACAATCACTCACATACAATAACACATATATTCATACACACAAGACAGACACAGATGCGCAATGAATTCCATGCAGTGAGGGACTGCATCCTCATGATGAAGATTTGCTAGAGCAGTGGTTCCCAATCTGTGGTCCGCGGACCCCTGGTGGTCCGCAAAGGTAGTACTGGGGATCCTTGAACTGAATTGAAATTTTCATATATATATATATATATATATATATATATATATATATATATATATATATATATATATATATATATATATATATATATATATATATATATATATATATATATATATATATATAGTCGCTGTGGCTCAGTCGGTAGCGCCTCCGACTCTGAGGCGTCAGATCGAGGGTTCGCGCCCCGTCACGGTCTGAGGTTAGCAAAGGCATGCACTCAGCGTAAGGATTACATTTGCCAAAACAAGTCCTTCGCAAGAAGGCAACCGTCCTAGCCCTTGGTTGATAAGGGAGTCCGTGACATAAAACCGGAACGAACGATATATATATATATATATATATATATATATATATATATATATATATATATATATATATATATATATATATATATATATATATATATATATATATATATATATATATAAATGAATAAGCATATTAAAAGAAAAAAATAATAATGCAGTTATACAAAGGCAATGTAACGTACCCATGCTCTCATAATTATGGCAATATTAAAAATAAACGTTTCCTGATTATATAATTTATTTATTTTTCCTGCTCTCTTTAGTTTTTTATGCATTTAACACTGTACATGAATGTGACATGTCGCATGTCAGGCATTCACAGTACGGTAGGACCAAAGCATTTATACGTGTGAGATTACCAACCTGTCATGTGTTGAACACGTACAGTCGGACCGTGACGTGCGAGCTCAGTCTGAGCTGAAGTTCTGAACACTGATTGCTGCAGCTTCGCTCTTCCTTCACCGTCTTCACTTTTTGAACCGACAGTTGCATCCAAACGTTAATGCAAGTTGAGCAGTCCGTAGTCAGTGCGTGTGTGTTTGAGTCCCGAACCTTAATATTTAGTTGTATTAACTACATCAGTGACTATTTATTGTAAATATCTGTGCGACAAGCTCAAGTGAAAAAACACTGACTCATCAGTCGAAACGCAAAAACCGTAAATACCGTGATGAATACATATCCTTTGGATTTATATGTAGAGGTAGTGAAGGTGAACAGAAACCGCAATGTGTTCACTGTTATGAAATATTGTCCAATGAAAGTATGAAGCCAGCCAAACTTCGCCGGCATTTTGAATCTAAGCATAAGGAGCATACTAACAAACCTGTTGAATATTTTCAAAGAAGACGGGAAGAACTGCTTTCAAGACAAAATATTATAGAAAAAATAGCAACTGGAGGTGATAATAAGAATGCTGTGGGTGCTTCGTATGATGTTTCTCTTTTAATAGCAAAGAGTGGAAAACCACACACAATAGCAGAGGAACTAATTCTGCCTGCTGCCAAAACAATGGCCTCTAGGATGCATGGAGACAAAGTATCAAAGAGTTTTGATCTCATTTCATTGTCAAACACCACTGTCAAGCGGCGAATAGAAGACATGTTTGACAGTGTTAAAAATCAACTAGTGAAGAGAGTGATTAAAAGTCCGTATTATTCTTTACAATTAGATGAAAGTACAGATGTTGCTAACAGTGCTGATTTACTTGCATTCATACGATATGAATTTGACGGTACAATTATGGGAGATTTTCTCTTTTGCCAGTCATTGCCAACACACACAACTGGTAAGTCTATTTTTAATAGTTTGAATGATTTTAGAATAGCTAATGAAATTGGATGGTCAAAGTGTGTAGGAGTCAGTACTGATGGGGCTCCCGCAATGTCGGGAAAGTAAAAAGGACTCAAGGCAAAAATCCAAGCTATAATACCAACTGTCAAGTGGACTCTGCTGCATACATAGAGAATCGTTGGCAGCAAAGAAAATGCCAGAAAAATTGAAGACGACTCTAGATGAAATAGTGAAAGTAGTTAACTTCATAAAAGCTCAGCCCTTAAATTTTCGTATTTTTAGTGTTCTTTGTGAGGAGATGGGTAGCGCTCATGAACATCTGCTCTTGCATTCTCAAGTGCGGTGGCTGTCCCGCGGTAAAGTGCTTTCCCGCATATTTGAGTTGCGTGATGAAATAAAGACTATTTCTTCATGATAAATCATTTCATGGGAGAGAATGGTTTAATAACTTTTCGTGGCTAGCTATTGTGGCATACATGTCTGACATCTTTACTTATTTGAAAGACCTAAATTGAGCCTAAAAGGGAGACCTGTAACTATTTTTAAAGTTGAAGATAAAGTGGAAGCCAAGATCAAGAAATTAGAATTGTGGTCTGAACGTCTGCATAGTGGTGTGTTTGAATCCTTTCCAACACTTTATGACTTTCTTGGAACTTTTGAAGAAAAAATTTCTGAAGAAATAAGAAGCCTTTTCATTCAGCATTTGCAAGGTTTAAAGATCAGCTTTAGGGATTATTTTCCTCCTCATGATGGTAATAACAAGTGGATTAAGGATCCTTTTCATGTAAATGTAAAAGATGTAAAAGAATTAACAGCAAAAGAAGAAAATAGTCTTGTTGAACTTTCATGAGACACTTCACTTTTGGTTACTATTGAAAAATGAGTACCCAGATCTGGCAACCAAGTCCCTGAAATATCTAATGTCATTCCCTACTACGTATTTATGCGAGCAGGCTTTCTCACAGCTCATTTACATAAAATCAAAATACAGAAACAGGATGAATGTGGAACCTGATCTTCGCTTAAAACTGTCTGCCATTGAACCTGAAATTGAAAACATAATAGCAGCAAAACAGCATCACCCATCTCATTAATGAGATTAAGAATACGTATTTTTTTTTCTGCTCTGTTCTGTTCTGTATTTCTTTCCTTATATTTTTTATATATTTTCCCATTTTTTCATTTACATATGTCTTTCTGCAGAAATTAATGTAGTTTTCTGATAAGAGGAGTTTGTTGCTAGTTTATTAAAGCAGCATGTTAGGTTGACAGACGTTTCAATATCCTGGGGTCCGGGGAAAAAATCGTTTAAATAAAAGGGGTCCTTGGTAGTGAAAAGTTTGGGAACCACTGTGCTAGAGGAAGGAATTAGCTCTCTTTCTTTCTCTCTCCTTCCACTTCCAAGAAGGATTACTGGAAGAGCCTGGGTTATGACGAAATATCATGAGAGATCCAGAGGGATTTTGAATGTCATAACAGAGAATACACAGAATATCACATGCAGATTTTGAGTGATAATACAGGAAAGTCGAGGGATATCGCAAAGAAATAAAAGTTAAGGCAATAAAATACATTGTAATATCTTATAAGATAATATAACTCAAGAAAAAAATGAAACTTCAAGAAAAGAAATCGTAGAAAATAAAGAAATATTTTGGATCATGTCAAACCTAAAAATGAATGACTATTTTAGGTCATGAATATTAAACGATTCTTATGGATAAGCATCTCAGGGATACATCACGAAATCCCATTCATTTTCTCAAAGGATGTATAAGAGATAACAAAGAGATATGATTATAAATAAAAGTATGGAATTTGTATCTTTGTGTCTGGAAGAAGATATACGAGTAAGATAGAATAAGAGTTACCAATTAAAAAATGTTAGTGAAAAGTAATTGTGTACAAACTGATATCTGTAAACCGCAAAGTCTGTCTTTGTGACGGGCAATATGAACTTCTTTATATTTTATTCAAACCAGGTGTTAACTGTCATTCATGTATTCCTTTAATGGGGTATTATAGACACTAAGAAAAAATATAAAAAGACCACAATACTTGAGAACAAAGTTTGTATGAGAATCTTTTGTGACAGTGATGTGCCAAGTTCCTCCGGTACTGTCTTCAGATTTCCATGCAATTGGTTTCACTTTATGCTTCACTCTTTGCTCCAACGAACACGGCCGAAGGGAAATGGAAAGGACACCATGGTTTCCCTTCAACACTCAATGAGGAATTGTGTGAGTATGCTTTTCTGATCATATTCAGTCACTCTCTTCAAGAACAAATACCCTCTCCCTTCATATCTATCTATCTATCTCGCTATCTATCTATTATCTACCTACCGGCCTACTTTCTTACCTACCTACCTGTCTATCTATCTATCTATCTATTACATCTCTCTCTCTCTCTCTCTCTCTCTCTCTCTCTCTCTCTCTCTCTCTCTCTCTCTCTCTCTCTCTCTCTCTCTCTCTCTCTCTCTCTCTCTCTCTCTCACACACACACACACACACACACACACAGACACATAGGTACGGATGCTTGAGTCTAAAAACGATGGCACTGAGGCAAGAGTCCTCCACTGAGAGAAAACCTTTTTTGAATATCAACCCTCCAAATATATAGCAAGGCTAGAGAACTGTTAGAATTGAGTGGGACTCATTGAAAACAACGTCATAAAATCCATAGATTTGCTGAGATAGATTTGGAGGTCACGATTGTGTGTGTGTGTGTGTGTGTGTGAGAGAGAGAGAGAAAGAGAGAGAGAGAGAGAGAGAGAGAGAGAGAGAGAGAGAGAGAGAGAGAGAGAGAGAGGAGAGAGAGAGAGAGAGAGAGAGAGAGAGAGAGAGAGAGAGAGAGAGAGAGAAAAAAAAAAATTATTTTCCAATTGCTCAAGCGATACTGGAGTTTTATAAACTTTACTGAAGAGGAGGGGCTCTGTATTCAATATTTTTTGCATCATTATTAAGCCATACTGTATTGTCAGTGCAAGTTCATGCATATGCAATGATCGTAATTCCCCTTATACGGTGATGGCCAAGTCAAGGTGCACAGTTATTCAATAGAAATCTAATTCACTCCATCTGACCCATCAAAACTCCATGGGGACAACAGATCACCAAATATCCTTCTCTCCTCTCACCGCTATGCCGGGGTCACCAAAAGGTAAGTGGGTGAAGACCATCTTCCATACTTAGTTTACCTTACAGATTCGTCTCGTGGCAACCCCCACCCGAAACAGTTTTCAGTGATGAGAAAGAGATAAAGAGAGAAGGGAGGGGGGGGCGTAAAAGGGGCTCTAATATGTATAATGAGTTTTTGTAAGACGCAACAAACAGAAGATGTCTGAGAGTGAAATAATCACTATTATACTACTACTACTACTACCACTACTACTACTACTACTATTACTACTACTACTAGTAATAATAATAGTAAACTCCGAAAATTTCATAACAGTATATTCACCATCTAATCAAGAATACATGCTGCTAAAAATGTAGAGGTTTATAACGTTTCCTTTTCAAGTGATGAAATATGTAAATATATAAATGGAAAACTTAAAATGGTTTGCAACAAACATTTTCCACACAAAAAATTAAATGGGGTCTATGTCAATCAATTCAAATTAAGAAATTCCTTCCATCATAGGATATTACACATTCCCAGGGGTGTTCGGACATTGTGTATTTCTATATTTGTACAGCTTGCGAAAGCTGTTATAAAGGCTCGACAATGAGGACGTTGGCTGTTCGAATGTCTGAATATGCTGGGAGGAGTTATAGAACAAAAGAATTTGTATCAAGGCCTCTTCAGTCTTTTATTCGCAACCACTGTGAAAACATCTGTAAAATATAACGCTATATTTCGTGTCCTAACTGGACCCCTTCTCAAGCACAAGTGTGCTTGAGAAGGGGTCCAGTTAGGACCCAAAATATAGCGTTATATTTTCTATGTGTTGTTTCACTGATGGGCTTCCTTACCATTTAGTGCTGTAAGCTAAGAGTCTGTGCTTACTCCTGTATGTATATATATATATATATATATATATATATATATATATATATATATATATATATATATATATATATATATATATATATATATATATATATATCTACCTTGGTTGTTTCCCCCTTTAATTGGGGGGTAGCCGACATAAAAAAAGGAAAACAATAAGGGGATTACTTTGCTCTATGGGCAATGACGAGGGAGTTAGCAACCGTTCAGATGGCACTGCTGGAGTGCCACAGCCCATCCTCCCGGCTCTTCCACAACCTGTGTCGCTTCACAACTGCCAACTCCTCCTACTGCCCCTACCACAGGGCTACCTCTGTAAGATGCAGCCCCGTGGTAACAGCAGATGCCCATCAGAGCCGCGTCACAATCGCTCGCCACTCATTCCTATTCCTAGCACTCTCACTTGCTTCCCTCACATCCATCCTCCTATCATTCAGGGCTCTCCTTACTCCATCCATCCATCCAAACCTAGGCCTCCCTCTAGCATTTCTCTCATCAACTCTCGCATTCATCACCTTTTTCAGCAGCCTTTCATCATCCATCCTATCCACATGGTCAAACCATTTCAGAACATTCATATCTACTCTGGCTGCAATTTTTCTCCTCACACCCGTTCTTACTCTCACCACTTCATTCCTAACCCTATCCAATCGAGATACACTAATTATACTCCTCAGGCATTTCATCTCAAACACATTTAGTTTCCGTCTCTCACTTACTTTCATACCCCATAACTCTGATCCATACATCACAGTTGGCACAACCACTTTCTCATACAAAACTTTCTTAACATTCATTTCCAACCCTCTATTCTTCAACACTCCTTTCAATGCACCCAACACTTTACATCCTTCATTCACTCTGTGACACACATCTGCTTCCACTCCACCACTTGCAGCTATAACCGAGCCTAGATACTTAAACTGATTTACCTCCTCAAGTGTCTCTCCATTTAACATAACATTCAATCCAGCACCATCCTCATTTCTTGTACACCTCATAACCTTACTCTTTCCCACATTCACTCGCAACTTCCTTCTCTCACACACCATTCCATATTCTGACACTAACTGACACAGATTTTCCTCTGAATCTGCCACCACCACAGTATCATCTGCAAACAGCAACTGATTCAGCTCCCACTCGTTATCATCCCCATCTACCATTCTCAAACCTCGACCACGCACTCGCTCATACACCTCTCTTACAACTCCATCAATATACATATTGAACAGCCATGGTGACATCACACATCCCGGTCTCAGTCCCACACTCACTGGAAACCACTCACTCACTTCATTCCCTATCCTAACACAAGCTCTACTGCCCTCATACAAACTCTTCACTGCATGCAACAATTTACCATTAATTCCATATAATCTCAAAACATTCCACATAGCCTCTCTATCAACTCTATCATATGCTTTCTCCAGATCCAAAAATGCAAAATACACTTCTTTACCCTTTGCTAAATATTTCTCACATAACTGCCTAACTATAAAAATCTGATCTATACAACCTCTACCCCTCCTAAAACCACTCTGCACTTCCGCGATCACATATTCTGTCTTATCCCTAATCCTATTAACCAGTATCCTACCATGTACTTTTCCTACCACACTCAAAAAACTTATACCCCTAAAATTACAGCATTCATACACATCTCCCTTACCTTTGTATAGGGGCACTATACAGGCAATCACCCATTCCACTGGCACCAATGACAACATAAAGCATATATTAAACACTCTCACTAACCATTCCAATACAGTCACACCCCCTTCTTTCAACATCTCCGCTCTCACACCAACCATTCCAGGTGCTCTACCTGCTTTCGCTTCATACAATGCCCTTTTCACCTCCTCTCTTGTAATCTCTCTCTCATCCAGGCTAGGAATCAGGCTCATTGATCTTACCAAGCCTCTCCTTCCGATTTAACTCGCTCTGCTTTTATTATAGCTAGGAATCGCTGTACAGCTCAGATTCGAAGGTCTAAGGCCTCCTTTATAAGAAGGAAAGTTGATGACCTTAACTCCTCTCCCACTGACAAATGCTTCTGGTCCTTAGCCAAAAACCTCTCCAAAAACTTCTGTAACTCAAGCTTTTCCCCTCTCATTCGTTCTGATGGTTCTATAGCTTGCTCTCCCACTGACAAAACCAGTCTCTTAGGCTCTCATTTTTCTACCAACTCTTCTATCAACGATTCCAGCGCACCTGTTCCTCAGTCTTTTCCCCTCTCTAACCCTATGCCCTCCCTTATCCTTTCTTCACGCAAAGTTCATAAGGTTCTTCGCTCACTAAAGACAAACAAGGCATCTGGTCCCGATGGTATCCCTGCAAGGTTCCTTAAGGAGTTTGCAGATGAACTGGCTCCCGTGCTTTGCCGTCTTTTTCGCCTCATTCTGTCAACCAGTATCTATCCTTCATCTTGGAAGCATGCTCTAGTTCAACCTGTTCCTAAGAAGGGTGACCGCTCTATTCCTTCTAACTACCGACCTATTGCTCTAACCTCCTCTATTGCTAAAGTTTTTGAAACTTTGCTCAACGCTCACTTCTTGAAACGCCTTGAATCTAACTCACTTATCTCCGATCACCAGTACGGCTTCCGCAAGGCAAGATCCACTGGTGATCTCCTGCCCTATCTTACTCATGTATGGTCATCTTCTCTGAGGAATTATGGGGAATCCTTTGTCGTCGCCCTTGATATCTCTAAGGCTTTTGACAGAGTCTGGCACAAGGCTCTGTTGGCCAAACTCCCTGCCTATGGCTTTACCCCTTCTATCTGTTCTCTGATTTCCAGTTTTCTTACTGACCGCTCTATATCCATAGTTGTTGATGGCGCGACATCTAGCCCTTTCTCTGTTTCCAGTGGTGTTCCACAGGGCTCTGCTCTTTCACCTAGTCTCTTCCTTCTCTTCATCAATGATCTTCTACAATCCCCATCTTCCTCTCTTCTTCATGCCTTTGCCGATGATTCTAACCTTCACTTTTCCTCTGCCTTTTCTTCACAACCTTCATCTGTTACTCGTAATCAATCTCGTATCACTCTTTCTTCTACTCTTAACTCCGATTTGCAGAGAGTATCTGAATGGGGCACTCAAAATTCAAAACCTCCAAGACACAGTTTCTGGCTATCTCTTTATCTTCTTCTCCTCCTGATAACCCTATTGTCTTCGAAACTAATGAAATTTACCCTCTTAACTCTATCAATGTTTTAGGAATCCATATAGCCTCTAACTTGTCTTGGAGGAATCACTTAATCCAAATTTATAAATCTTCATCTAAAAAATTGGGGGTTTTGTTTTGTTTTCGTTATTGCTTTTCCTCATTGCAGTTACTTAAAATTTACAAAGGTCTTATCCGCCCCTGCTTAGAATACTGCTCACACATCTGGGGTGCTTCTTCCTTTACTTATCTTCTTGATAGGGTTGAATCTAAGGCAGTCAGACTCATTAATGATCCTTCTCTTACTTCTAACCTGGATTCTCTCTCTCTTCGCCATAAGGTATCTTCCCTTTCACTTTTCTATTGCTATTACTTCCATCGCTGCTCTGACGAGTTGGTGAGTCGCATCCCTCCTCCACTGCCAAGGCCGCATAACACTCACCAAGTGGCCTCATCTCACAGGTACTGTGTGGAGATTTGTAGCTCGCGGATTGGTCGGTGCAGCGACTGCTTCTTCCCATCTACCTCCAGACTCTGGAACTCTCTTCCTCCTTCTGTCTTTCCTAATTCTTATGACCTTTCATCCTTCAAAAAGCAGATCTATCGTCATCTCAGAGCCTAGTCCTCCATATCTCTGGGTCGTCTTTACTTTGACTGTTTTATTCTGTGTGTCGTTTTCCTTTGTGTGGCATTACCTCATCTCTGCCTTGTCCTTAACCTTTTTCTTTTCCTTCATCTTGGTATTTTCTCGTGCCCGGGCCTTTGTTGATGAGGGCAGTTTCTGCCTATCCCCGTGTCACACTCTTAAAAAAAAATAATAATAATTTCATCTCCCATTACTGGCCCTTGAAACCCCCCCCCACTGCCACTATAGCTGCCTCTCTATCTTCCTCAACATTCAGCAAGCACTCAAAATATTCTGCCCATCTTTTCCTTGCATCGTTCCCTCTTAACATCTGTCCATTCATATCTTTCACTGTCTCTTCCATCCTCGATCCACCCTTCCTTACTTTCTTCACTTCTTTCCAAAACTTCTTTTTACTCTCCTCATATGACCTACTAAAATTCTGTCCCCACCTAACATTGCCAGCCTCTTTTCTTCCTCTACCTTCCGCTTGGTTTCCAAATTTTTCTCCCTATATCTTTCATACTTCTCCCTACTTTTACACTGCAGCCATTCCTCAAAAGCCCTCCTTTTCTCTTCCACCTTCATTTTCACCCCATCATTCCACCACTCGCTGCCCCTCCTCATGTCACCTCCAACAAACCTCTTTCCACACACATCACTTGCATGTCCCACAAAACATTCTTTCATCAACCCCCATTCCTCCCCTAACTCCCCAACTTCTCTTTCTTTCACCCTGTCATATGCCACTCTCAACCTGTTCTGAGATCCCTGTCTCTTCTCTGGCTTTTTCAACTCTTCCACCTTCACTATTTCCCTTCTACATCCCCCCACACTATTTCCCCACTCTTTTGCTACTACCACTTTTGCTTCAACCAAAAAATGATCAGACATCCCAGCAGCCATACCCCTGAATACATGCACATCTTTCACTCTACCAACCATGCTCTTTGCTACCAACACATAATCCAACAGTGCTCTTTCTTTCACTCTTCCATTTGTCACTCTCATCCATGTATACTTATTTATTAACCTCTTCTTAAATAAACTATTACCTATCACCAACTCTTGCTCCACACACATATCTAACAGTCTCTCGCCACTCTCATTCCCACTTGGTACCCCATACTTTCCTACAACACCTTCTATCTCTCCATCACCAACTCTGGCATTCAAGTCACCCAACACAACTACATAGTTCCTTCTACTCAGACCATCCACACATCTAGTTAACTTATTCTAGAATTCATCCCGCTCTGCCTCACTTCTCTCACATCCTGGCCCATACGCACTAACAAAAGCCCAACATTCCCTTCCTATCCTAGCCCTCACCCACATCAGCCTAGATGACACTTCTTTCCATTCCACTACGTTATTTACCATCCATTCACTCAGCAATAATGCCCCACCTTCTCTCGCTCTCCCCCTTACAACCCCAGACACCCTA
>JAXCGZ010000635.1:20000-50865 GCA_037179515.1 Halocaridina rubra
TAATCATCCCCTAACTTGCTCTACTCCAAATGTAACACATCCGAAGGAGTAGTTTGAAATTGATACCATAACCACAACCTCCTTGAAATCTAAACGTAATTATAAATTTATGGCGTAGTTTGAAAGGAAGGATACTCGGAAATTGCTACACTATGAAAATGAACCTTTTTTGTCTGACTGGCAGGGTCAGCCTATTTGAAATCAGTATAGTAATATGTAGTTTATAAGAAGTGTTAGCGCATAAGAGTGAGGACTTAGTTTTTGAAAGAAAGATACCGAAATATAAGAGACAGTGATGATAAAAGTAATAGGGTTCCTCTAATGGCAACAACTACTGCATTCCATTAAATGATAAGCTAAGTACAAGAGATCCTTGAAAATGAACAGGGTCCATTGTCTGGATTAATGGAATATCTGTGTGTGTAACAATGCATCTGAGCTATGGCATGTATATGTGGGTATGCTGTTAGTTCAAAATCAATAGAAGTCAATTAATATTTACATATAACAAATCATCGCTCTGGTTCAGATGAAATGAGAGACTATGATCGTATATATATATATATATATATATATATATATATATATATATATATATATATATATATATATATATATATATATATATATATATAATATATATATATATATATATATATATATATATATATATATTTATATATCCTGCCTGGGTCTACACAGGGTACGTAGGTAAAGATCTTCCGCGTGAGGTCCAACAGCGGCAACTGGTTTACCACTTCCTCTTCATCACATACATACACACACACACACACACATATGGTTTTCATTGTTGTAAGGAAAGCTCTCTAATATTTCAAGCCGAGTAGACATGATTTACTTCTACAGCGCAATCCTCTTAACACAAATAAAACTAAGTAAGCATACAGATATTTTGTATATTTTCAATTTTATTCGATTTCTTTCATTGAACTTTCATTAGTTTCTTGAGTCCTATTATCTTCTAAGATATTACAAAGTCTTTTATCGCTTAAACTCAGATCCTTTGCAATATTCCTCGACTTAGCAATATTACCTCTCAAAATCTGCACATGATTGTCTGTACATTCTCTGTTATGACACCAAAAAATTCCTCTAGATCCCTCATGATATTTCGTCATAATCCAGGCTCTTCCAGTAATCCTTCCTGGAGGTGGAAGGAGAGAGAGAGAACTAATTCCTTCCTCCTTCCTCATCACGAGGAAGCTGTTCCTCACTAAATGAAAAGCATTGTGCATCTGTGTCTGTCTTGTGCGTATGAATGTATGTGTTATTGTATATGAGTGATAGTCTGTGCATTTTAGCATGTTGATATATGACATTTAATGAGCCTTAATAAGAATATACACCATTAATCGAATGTGTTTAGTTAAATTTTCATTTTCTATAGTGTAACTCCTGAGGCAGGGGGGCTATAATGCTTTGTCCATGTCCCCATGAGTGTCGTAAGAGTTGACTAATTGGGGCGAAGCGAGAGGACTGGGAATCCCCTCTTCTGTATTTTCTCTTCCCAAAGAGTCAAGGTATTTTGTCTTGACTCAGCCACTCCCCTTATAAGGGGAAATATGGCTCATGTATATAGACATAAAAAATAAAAAAAATATATACAGAGAATGCGCCTAAAACTTAATCACAAAAGATGATAGCGAGGCAGAGACTGTGGCTGTGGGAAATGAATAGAAAATGCCAATGTTGGGTGATAAAAATGATAGAGAAATAACAAAATATGAGGTACATTTGGCATTGAAAGTAATAAAAGCAGGAAAAGCACCAGGGATAAACGGGTGTAATAATGAATGCTTGTCATAAGGCGAGGAGGCATTAGTGGAATGGATGGTTAGGTTTTTGAATGCATGTTTTGGGAAAGGGAAGATCCCAGTTTATTGGAGGAGTGCATGTGTATTTCCACTTTAAAAAGGGAAAAGGGATAAGCATGAGTGTGGTAATTTTAGAGGAATTAGTTTATTGAGCGTAATTGGTAAAGTATATGGAAGAGTGCTAATTAAGAGAATTAGGAAAGGTGCTGAGAGATTGATCGGGGAAGAACAGTGCAGGTTCAGGAGAGGAAGAGGATGTGTGGATCAGGAGTTTGTGGTAAGACAGATGTGTGAAAAATTCTTAGACAAAGGTAGGGACACTTTTTGGGCATATATGGATTTAGAGAAGGCGTATGACAGGATTGACAGAGAAGCGTTGTGGAGTATATTGTGACTGTACAGAATAAGTGGAAGTTTGTTGAATGCGGTAAAGCGTTTAAACATAAATAACAGAACATTTGTGAGAGTCGGAAATGGTATGAGTGATTAGTCTGAGGTGAATGCAGGGTTACAGCAAGGTTGTGTAATGTCGCCGTGGTTGTTTCATGTGCATATGGATGGAGTGATAAGGGAAGTAAATGAAAGAGAATTAGACAGAGGTCTGGAATTAGTGGGTGAGTATGGAAGGTTGTGGAAAGTGAATCAGTTGCAATTCGCAGATGACACAGCACTGGTGGCTGATAATGACAATGAACTGAATTTTTTGGTGACTGAGTTTGTTAGGATGAGTGAAAGAAGGAAGTTGCAGGTGATAATTGGCAAAAGTAAAGTCATGAGATGTACGAGGAGTGTTCATGTTGGTATACTGAATGCTGGAATGAATGGGGAGTCGCTTGAAGAAGTTTGACAATTTTAAGTATCTGGTGTAATGCATATCATGGAATGGACAAATGGATGCGGAGGTAATTCATAGAAAGATTGAAGCGAGAAAATGTCTAGGTGGGGTGAAAAGTGTGATGAGGAATAGATATTCGGGAATGAATGTAAAGAGAAGGATTTATGAAGGTGTGATTGTGCCGACAGCTCTGTACGGAGCAGAGACTTGGAATGCAAGAGAGGACGAAAAATCAAGTAGAATGTATATAAGATAACATGTTTGAGAAGTATGACTGGTATAGCTAGAATAGATAGAGTGAGAAATGAAAGCAGGTAGAAAACGAGTGTTGAAAGATGGCTGTTGGATAGGTTAGATTAGAAAGTGTTAGATTTGTTTGGACACATTGAAAGGAAGAGTGGGGAAAGAACAGCGAAGTCAGTGTGGAGTTCAGAAGTGGTGGGAGTTAGAACAAGAGGGAGACCTAGAATGAGATGGATGGATGGCTTGAAAAAGGCACTAGATGAACGTGGAATGTCGGTGGAGGAGGGGAGAGAGCGTGCAAGAGATAGGATTGAGTGTAATAAGATTGAGTATGGGTGACAAGGGCCAAAGGGATTTTTCGCACCTGGACGGGTGTGAGGAAACTTCCCATGTGATGAAGCGGTGGGGGTAAATCAGCTGCGGCTGTCGGGACTCACTGTAGAATATCCTTGCCCGCCTACCTTGTTGGTGACCCAAACAGGGTGGAAGTGGGGAAATTTGGCAATCCTTTATCCTCAAGGAGCTAAGAGGAGTAGATGAGGTATATGTGGATTGTGCTTGTTTCTTGGCTCGGCCACCAAACTCACAAGGGGGAATGTGGGAATGCATATGTATGTGCATTATTATTATTAGTATTGTTATTATAACTATTCGTAGTAGTAGTAGTAGTAGTAGTAGTAGTAATAGTACTAGTAGTAGTATTAATATATTTAACAAGCTAAAATTTTCATTGCTTGGGGAGATGAACCCCCCAAAAATAGGTCTCCATAATTACCAAATCAATCTGAGTTGCTAGTATCCTCATATAAACACCGATTTACATATGTACACTGAAGCATACAGATATGGAAACGCGTACGTAAATATAGTCAAACGCGTTTAGATAAATTCATTCAGTAATTTTCCATATGCGATATGTTAAATTCTAGGAAAAGCAATTTGCTGCACGTCATGAATGCCAAAACAAAATTTCAGATCAAAGAATTCACTCCGCAAAATATTGCAGAACACGAGACTCTATTCCTATGGGCAATACACCAAATATGGCTCGAAAGGGATATACATTATCAAAAATGTTATCATATTCAACTCCAGAAACAAGAATTTACGGCGACTAGTTTTAAAGAAAAAACCATTATATTCAACAGTTAATACACATCAAAGAGGGGCTGAGTGGGATATAAAGATTAAAATAACGTACATTTGATCGCTAAAACACAAAAACTTGGGGCAGAATGGGCTATGGAGATCAAAATTATATAATGATAACTTATACCTTAAAGATGGTACCGGAGAAGAGAGAATTCCGCACTCATAGTATTCTAAGCGTTGCATGAGCTCATTCAAAGGGATAAGCGAGCGAAAGACTGGGAATCTTTTCCTCTTTGAACAGTTTTCCTCTCCACAAAACAGCTTTTAAAAGAAATGTGAATTAGCAGGACAAGATAAAGCCCTGATACCTTCCTTTTTTGTCATATGCGGCTATACGCTGCTGGATCCAAGGAGATCTATTCAAAATTGTATGTATTGCATTCATTTATCAAGAGAAAATAATTCGCTACAGAATCTAAATTATGAAGCTCATCTTCCTATTTTGCTACAATGCTTTGTAACAAGAAGCTTTATTTCAGTGGCTAACATGACAACCTAGAGAGAGAGAGAGAGAGAGAGAGAGAGAGAGAGAGAGAGAGAGAGAGAGAGAGAGAGAGAGAGAGAGAGAGAGAGAGAGAGATTACATATTTATATGGTCTATTCCTTTAACACACAAAAAAAAGAGCTAACACTTTTTCATGGTGTGTGATTACCTAATTGTGTTTACGGGAAAGAGCCCAAAGCTCGTATCTTCCCGTCTCCTGATCGGTTCCATTTTATACTTAGTGATACTTATCATACCTGTCCTTAAAACTATGGATTGAGATAGCATTAACTACCTCCTCGCTTAGCCAATTCCAATTATCAACTACTCTTACACTGAAAAAGTATTTCCTTACATCCTGCAAAGAAGTTTTCTTACGAAGCTTCAAACTATGACCTCTAGTTCTAGAGCCAGCCATAACAAAATATCGATCCCTATCCACTCTATCATAACCATGAAGGAATTTAAAGACTGTCACCATATCCCCCCTCACTCTTCTAGCTTCGAGTGATGGTAAGTCTAATTCCCTCAGCCTCTCATCATAACTGAGATTGCGTATTTCTGGCACCAGTTTCGTGGCATGTCTTTGAACTTTTTCAAGCTTAGCTATGTGCTTTTTCAAGTGCGGATTCCAAAAGGGGGCTGCATATTCGAGTTTTGGCCTCACACAGGTTACATAAATATTTCTGAACATTTCGTTGTCCATGTGCCTGAAGGCTACCCTTACATTTGATAAGAATGCATATGCTGCCCTTACTATGCCATTTATATGTATTTCTGGAGACAAATCTGCCAGTATGTTTACTCCTAGATCTCTCTCATTTTCTGTCTCTTGAAGTTGTACTCCAGCCACCGAGTAGTCAAGCTTGGGCCTTCTTGCACTTGTACCCATTCTCATTACCTTACATTTTGAAGTATTGAATTTCATTAGCCAATTTTCTGACCACTCATGCAGATTATTTAGATCCTCCTGAAGTTCTCTACCATTGTTCTCGTTTTTTACTTTCTTCACAATCTTTGCATCATCTGCAAACATATTCATGAGTGAATTTACAGACTCTGGTAGGTCATTTACATATACAAGGAACAAAAGTGGCCCTAAAACTGAACCCTGTGGAACTCCACTACTAACTCTTCTCCATTCAGACACTGAGTGTCTTACTCTAACCCTCTGTTCCCTTCCTTCTAAGTAAGTTTTTATCCATTCCAAAACATTTCCACCTATTCTACCATTGATTGTGTGTGTGTGTGTGTGTGTGTGTGTGTGTGTGTGTGTGTGTGTGTGTGTGTGTGTGTGTGTGTGTGTGTGTGTGTGTGTGTGTGTGTGTGTGTGTGTGTGTGTGTGTGTGTGTGTGTGTGTGAAATATATCTGTGAGGGGGGAGAAAGGAAATAATGCAATTAAAACCGTTCATTCAATTAATGATTTTGCGGACTAAAGACAAAACCTCATTGTTTGCTGTATACCCAAATTGACAACAGTATTAACCATCTGATGGCCATAAAACGGAAGTATTCATTTTCAGAACATCAGCAACATACAAAGAGAGAGAAAGAAAAATATTATTATGGTTTTTCACAATTTATGGGTGTGTGTGTGTGTGTGTGACAGTTTTGGAATACAAAATACAGCTTTCAGGAATATCAATACATGAAATAAAAATGAGCAGATATACGCAACGGTAAATATAATATCAATAATAATAATAATAATAATAATAATAATAATAATAATAATAATAATAATAATAATAATAATAATAATAATAATAATAATAATAATAATAATAATAATGGATTCGGTTTTACGTCACGAACTCCCTTTTCTACTAAGGGCTAGGACGGTTGCCTTCTTACGAAGGACTTGTTTTGGCAGATGTAATCGTTACCCTGAGTGCATGCCCTTACTAACCTCAGTCCGTGACGGGGCGCGAACCCTGAGGTTAGTAAGGGCATACACTCAGGGTAACGTAATAATAATAATACTAATAATAATAATAATAATAATAATAATAATAATTAATATAATCATCACTATTATCATAGCAACAAGAATAATAATAATAACAGCGTTGGTAGCAATTATGTAGCAATTATAGGAGGATAAATATACTTGTCACTAAATAAAAACTTTTCTGGGTTCAGTCAGGTAACTGATGAACTCTGTGAGTACAACAAATACCAAGTCCAAATGCTTGTTGATTTCAAGCAGGTATATGACAGCATACACCGACAGTAAAGGTGGAGCATTCTGAGGGAAATGGGTATACCCGATAAACTTCTCAGGGTCATTTTATGATTTTTCGTTTTGCCACCATACCTATCTCAGCAGAGCACAATAATAAGACCATACTTCTCTGTCGATGGAATTCACTCAAGAGTCTGTGCAAGTATTATCAAATCTCTTATATGTTTGATAAAATATACACTCACGTGACTCAAACAGCCACGAAACTGTCACGGCATACACAATTTGTCAAGACGTGAAAGAAACTGAGGAAGTTTTTTAATTACAACCTTCCTCATACATTACAAGAAAATATAAAATCCCCAAGGACCTGATAGGAGAGGTGTGTGTGGATCGTGGTGAATGCGCGTTTCTTGGTTCGTCCACCCCCCTTAAAAGGGGGAATGAGGCATGTGTATATGTATGCATAAAATATGGAGAGCTGAGGTAAATATGGGAAAAAGTCTTAATGCCAGTAGCAATTAAAACAGGTTTGAAACCGGGATGTACACTATCTCCCCTCTTGTTTAGTGCCATGATAGGAAAAGTTAAAAGATCAATCAAAAACAGGCCTGAGGGGATAAGGTTTAGAGAAGTGACGGTCAGCTTCATAAGTTATACAGATGCCAATGACATAATAACAGAGGATTTGAGGGATACTGAAAGGCTTATATGTATTTTCAGTGAAGTTGCAGCAAGAGTAGAGCTGAGAATAAATGAGGAAAAACTAAAGTATTAGAGATAGCTAGAAGAACGGTAATGGATGGAAATGTCAACACTGATGAAATGTTAATTAAAGTGGTAGAGGCCTTCAACTACATGGGGTAACAATTGCAAAAGAGGGTAAATGAATGAGGAAATAAATAAAAAAAAAATTAGAGTCGCTAACCGATGCCTGTTTAGTTTGATGGCACTCTTCAAGAAGATCCGTATCAGAAAAGACAAAATTAAGGATTTACAAGACAATCCTAAGATCTATCCTAATGTAACGGCTGCGAGGGAAAGGTTGGGGGAGTGCCAATCGTCTTGATCTTAAGATTCGTGCTTAAGAAAGAGAAAATAATTTTCTTATATTTCTATTACCATCACATTCTCAGGGTATATGTATCATATCAATTCAGAGGTGCCATTTATGTACAAAGAGACAACGTATCATACGGCAGGAGAATCTTTTCGTTTTATCAACTTGAAATTTTTATATTCTTCTACAAAATTTAAATTCATTTCCAATTTGGGAATAGCTTTGCTTTTCATGTTGAATTATTATTATTATTATTTTAAATGATACGGCAATGCTTGTAAGATAAAAGGATATGCTTTATAACATATAACTCAGCAAAACTGCATAAACATAGCATTTTAAAGGTACTCATAACTCGGTACTACAACACTACAATAGTTTAACAGACAACTGCGAATTATTATATAAAGCAGACCACAGGAGTTTCATACACTGCGCAAAATTATGAAAAAAAAATCGTTTTGTTACGAACACTAAATAAAAGAACAATAAATAGCACAGTTTCTCCCAAGCTCTCTTAATTTCTGAATCACAGTTATATCACCAATCTGCAGAGAGCAAGTTATTTGTTATTTTTTTTTACGAGGTAAAGGGTTGTAAAACCAGGAATTGTAGAATACGATAAACATGCAAATAAAAATAAGAGCTTTTGTTTCCTGTTGGTGACAGTTTTGGTAACTGGTTAGGTTATTCCCCTTTAAATTATTAAAAAAAAAATATGATTCACCAGTTAACAGCGCAGTTGTTTTATGCAAAACGTTCATTTTCTTGCTGTCTCTAGACGGCTAGATAGATCATGATTTACTTAACTTACCTTCCCAAAAGTTCAGTCACTTGGTTTCAGTAACACATTTTTGTTTTTGCTTACATTATGAATATGATCATTTGATTATTATTATTATTATTATTATTATTATTATTATTATTATTATTATTATTATTATTATTATTATTATTATTATTATTATTATTATTATTATTATTATTATTATTATTATTATTATTATTATTATTATTATTATTATTAGAATATAAAAATTTTCCTAGGTAAGTAAAAACCTATCTACAATGTATTTCGGAGGTCTGTTTCACCTAGACTAAGATAAGACGTTTCCTCAGGACACGACACCATATATTATATGGAAATTCCTTTTCAGATTACAAAGTAACAACCGAATTATAGAATGGAAAATTTAGTTTTAATGAATCAGGGAGGAGAGGTGTAGTGTGTGCGCCTAAGAAAATTCAAGAAGGACCGCCATCTTGACTGCATGTTTTGAGTCGATAACGAGAAAAATGGCGAATGTGAAGTTATTACTTTGTTGCGAAAAGTACAACATACTGACCTCGTTCTGTTGCGAAGGTCATCTGTGGCGCTTGCCGACGAACTACTCCTAGATTTCAGATGGAAAAGACAGCTTAATTTTATAGACTTAACATAAGACTGGCTCATAATTATGTACTTACCTTATATACCAAGGATAGCGATCCCCTTCACTATATTCAGTGTTGAATATAGGAAAAGAGGCATGAAATGTCATAAGATTCTTTTCGTCATGCCTATGGCAGAACACCATAGCTGAAGGCGTTAATATCTAATACCGTGTCGAACTACTGCTGCGAATCTTCAAAGAGTCCTTGAAAACAATGATAAATACCGCAATATCTGCTATAACCAATAACAAAAAAATATTTACATTAAGAATGGATGATCAGTATCGACTGGATGCGGAAGAATGAGTAGAGAGAGTTATCATACTGAAAAAAGTAGACATGCCGCCTCCCAAAACAAATTAAATAAAAAAATCTGTACTCACGGTAATTAAGAGAAAAATCATAGAGCTTGATTCTAGCATAAAAATTAAATGCCATAATTCAGAGGAAAAGGGCATGAGAATATATTCAACAAAGTATAATATAACTGCCATACTTCTGAGACTAATCGTAGACTAATTTAGGACATGAGGAACAGGATGTAGTTTCGAAATGATAGCCAAGTGCTTCGTTAATAAAGGATACTGATAGGATCTATAGAGACATTACATGAAATTCAGGTACTGTTCGAATATCTTTCGAGGAATGGAACCTATAATATGAGATACTTTACAGGGCACAGCAGACCATACTCTAATTTAATGGGCGAAAACGGATATTGTAAAAATATGGAAATCAGAAAACAATGAAATTTCAACTCTGGACAATGGTGCATGAGAAGTCAGGTGAATAATATGAGAGGCAAAGGCAATTAAGATGGAAACCCGTTCTAGTCTCTTGAATAAGAACATTTTGCCCAAAATCACGCTTACTGCAGGATACTTCTAACAATCTTGCCAAAGAGGGTCACACAAGTAATATCAATACAGTAATATCAATACAGGAAATGAGCATGAGCAAATATACGCAACAGTAAAAATAACATCAACAACAACAATAATAATAATAATAATAATAATAACATAATTAATATTATCATCATTATTATCTTAGCAAGAAGAAGAAGAAGAATAACAGCGTTGGTAGCAATTATGTAGCAATTATAGGAGGATAAATATACTTGTCACTACATAAAAAAATTTAACAGCAATCATCTACGACAAAATAAATCATTAAGCCGAGAGCATCATTTTGATCAACTTAGCACGAGGGTTTGCCCTTCTCTTTTTATCTCTTACTTTCTTTAATTTTCGTGCTTTCCCCTCCAATTCCCTTATATCCTTAATCCCCTCCCCTTTTATCGCCTTCTATCCCATCCCATCCTAAGTCCTAAGGAATATCAAGCTGGGTTCAGGGAAGGAAGATCAACAATTGACGACTTATTGAACATATGTCAGGTAATTGATGAACTATGTGAGTACAACAAATACCAAGTGCAAATGCTTGTTGATTTCAAACAGGCATATGACAGCACACACCTACAGTAGAGGTGGACCATTCTGAGGGAAATGGGTATACCAGATAAACTTGTCAGGGTCATTTAATAATCTTTCGTTTTGTCACCATTCCTATCTTAGCAGAGCACAATAATAAGACCATACTTCTTTGGCAATGGAACTCACTCAAGAGTCAGTGGAAGCGTTATCAAATCTCTTATATGCTTGATAATATATACATTTACGTGACTCAAACAGCCACGAAACTGTCACAGTATACACATTTTGTCAACACGTGAAAGAACCTGAGGAAGTTTTTGAATTACAACCTCCCTCATGCATTAAAAGAAAATATACCATCCCAAGGAGCTGAGAGGAGTGGTTGAGGTGTGTGTGTATACATCGTGGCGAATGCGCGTTTCTTGGCTCGTCCACCCCCATTACAAGGGGGAATGAGGCATGTGTATGTATGTATAAGATATGAAGAGCTGTGTTAAATATTGGAAAAAGTCTTAATGCCAGTAGAGATTAAAACAGGTTTGACACAGGAATGTACACTATCTCCCCTCTTGTTTAGTGCCATGATAGGAAAAGTGAAAAGATCAAGCCCAAACTGGCCTCAGAGGATAAGGTTTAGAGAAGTGACGGTCAGCTTCATAAGTTATACAGATGCCAATGATATAATAACAGATGATTTGAGAGATACTAATAGGTTAATATGTATTTTCAGTGAAGTTACAGACAGAGTAGAGCTGAGAATAAATGTGGAAAAACAAAAATAATGGAGATAGCTAGAAGAACGGTAATGGATGGAAATGTCAACACTGATGAAATGTTAATTAAAGTGGTAGAGGCCTTCAGATACATGGGGGTGACAATTGCAAAAGAGGGTAAATGAATGAGGAAATAAATGAAAAAACTGAAATCACTAACAGATGCCTGTTTAGTTTAATGGCTCTCTTCAAGAAGATCCGCATCGGGAAAGACAAAATTAAGGATTCACAAGACAATCCTAAGAACTATCCTACTGTAACGGCTGCGAGGAAAAGGTTGGGGAGTTCCAATCGTCTTGATCATAAGATCGTGCTTAAGAAAGAGAAAATAGAGTTCTTATATTTCTAATTCCATCACATTCTCAGGGTATATGTAGCAATTCAGAGGTGCCACTTACGTACAGACAAACAACGTGTTACACGACCGGAGAATCTTTACGTTTTATCAACTTGTAATTTTCATATTCTTCTGCAAAATTTAAATCCATTTCCCTTTGGGAATAGCTTTGCTTTTCATGTTGAATTATTATTATTATTTCAAATTATTCGGCAATGCTTGTAAGATAAAATTATATGCTTTATAACATAGAAATCAGCAAAATCGCGTAAACATAGCACTTCACGGGGAATCGTAACTCGGCACTACAACACTACAATTGTATAACAGACAACTGCGAATTATTATATAAAGCAGACCACAGCACTTTCATACACTCCGCAAAACTATGAAATAACCCTGTTTTGTTATGAACACTAAATAAAAAAAAAATACTGCAGTTTCTTCCAAGCTCTCTTCACTTCTGAATCACCTTCCTGCAGACAACAAGTTATTTTTTTTTTTCCGAGGTAAAGGGTTGTGAAACAGGGAATTGTAGAATACGATAAACATGCAATAAAAAATCAGGGCTTTTGTTTGCTGTTGGTGACAGAATTTGGTAACTGGTTTGGTTATTCCTCTTTAAATTATTAAAAATAAAATCTGAATCACCAGTTAACAGGGCTGTTGTTTCATGTAAAATGTTCATGTTCCTGGTGTCTTTAGACGGCTATATCATGGTTTACTTAACTTACATTCCCAAAAGTTCAAATATTTAGTTTCAGTAACACATTTTTTGTCTTTGCTTACATTATTATTATTATTATTATTATTATTATTATTATTATTATTATTATTATTATTATTATTATTATTATTATTATTATTATTAGTATTATTAATATTATCATCATTATTATTTTTATTATTATTATTATTATTATTATTATTATTATTATTATTATTTATATGAGTTATTAATTGTTAAATTAACACTGTGCCATGTAGTAGGTTGGCCCATGGCAGCAACCGCCCATTGCGATACTACAGATGAAGGGTCTTGTGGACTTGAATAAGACTGTCCAGGACAGTTCGATGTTATGTCTTCCTTTAGTTACGGTTCTCTTTCTATACCTACATCAACATCGAATATTCTTGGATATTCGTTACACATGTCTTATTATCCCTTCACATATGACAAGTCACAATACTTCCCAGCTCTGTTTCTCTCTATGTTTTCTCCGTTCTCAGGCCCGATGAGGGTAGATTTATTTATTTATTTATTTATTTTTTGGCCCGTCTTGGTGTCACAATTATGAAAAAAAATTGATATTTGATTTATGAAAATAATTCCCTTTTAAAATTTATCTTACCTTGACTTTTTGGTTTAAACTTTTTAAATTATTTCTACTATAAAACTGTAAGGCCATATTACTACTGTTACAAGTACTGGATGTCAAACTGTAGCTATTCTCCATGATACTACTCTGGGTTCCTTCCACGAATTACTGTCAGGAATGGCTTTCTATGATGTGGATACCAATAATAGGAAGCAGGAAAGTAGAGATGGGAAGGTAGAATAGAGATTTCAGCTACAACGTAATATTCCTCTTGGGATGAAGTAGCTTGGAAGAGGAGTCAGTCACAAACTACACACATAAGATACAAGTGACGAGGTCCTCTAGCAAAGTCTTCTGTGTATAGCATCCTCTCAAAAGGGATTAAGCTATATATATATATATATATATATATATATATATATATATATATATATATATATATATATATATATATATATATATATATATATATATATATATATATATATATATATATATATATATATATATATATATATATATATATATATATATATATATATATATATATATATATATATATATATATAAATATATATATATGTATATATATATATATATATATATATATATATATATATATATATATATATATATATATATATATATATATATATATATATATATATATTATTTACTTTATATAATTTTTTTTTATATGATTGTGACACCAGGACGGACTACAACCATCTTTCATAAACAATACAGATATTCTTCTGCCATTACGATTATATATATATATATATATATATATATATATATATATATATATATATATATATATATATATATATATATATATATATATATATATATATATGCAAAATAAACTGTTATATCACAGCACAATATGAAGCAAAAAAAGGCCCATAAATAAAACACAAAAAGAAGCGAAGATGTACTATATATTACGACTGGACTCCAGTGCTCTTCAGGTACAAATGAATTGATAAATACAGAGCTGTGGATAAAGGTGGGGAGAGATGCTAGCTATGATTCCCAGGAGGATTCACGATGGGATTATCCTCAAACCTCAGGTCAGGTGGACGGTCATTTGGCATAATCTTCTTAATGAGGTCTTTTAATAATGCTTCATCCACAATGTCAGATCTCCACTGTCCATTTGATAAATTTAATGTTTCGGATTTTTCTATAATGGCTGCTTCAAGTATCTTTCTCCTATATTGGCAATTACTCTTATATAGCAATGAGGACTCACTCCAATTAATAGGGTGCCCAGTATCTCGCATATGCACAAATAAAGCAGAACTTTCAACGCCATATCTTACTGCTCTTTTATGCTCGGAAATTCTCTGTCCTAGTGAACGACCAGTTTGACCTATGTAGGATTTTTCGCAGGAACAGCAATCAATTTTATAAATCCCTGCTTCTAAAGCTTTTTTATATTGATATACGTTAATTAGTGAAGAACCAATTGTTTTGGGATAATTAAATATGAAAGGATTACTTCTGCCTAATTGATCACTAAGAATTTTAATATTTTCTAAATAGGGTATTTTAATTGTATTAGTAAAGTTTATTTTTGGCTGTTCTGTCGGCCCATTATAAAATATTTTGTTAGCTTTGTTAATTGCTTTTTCGATTACATACGCGGGATACATGAGACTTTCTAATTGTTGGCGGATTAATTTGAATTCATATTTTAAATGATGAGTGGAACACACTCTAAGACCTCTTAGGAAAAGATTGCATGCAACACCAGTTTTTACAGACAAAGAATGATAGCTTAGAAAGTGTATATAAGAGACAGAGAAAGTTTTCTTCCTATAGACAGTAAATGAGTATTTATTGGGTTCTCTAATAACTAAGACATCCAGAAATGGTAGCTGGCCCTCCGATTCCCATTCGGTTTTAAACTTGATGCTAGGGACTAAAAAAAGCTTTAGAAGCAGGGATTTATAAAATTGATTGCTGTTCCTGCGAAAAATCCTACATAGGTCAAACTGGTCGTTCACTAGGACAGAGAATTTCCGAGCATAAAAGAGCAGTAAGATATGGCGTTGAAAGTTCTGCTTTATTTGTGCATATGCGAGATACTGGGCACCCTATTAATTGGAGTGAGTCCTCATTGCTATATAAGAGTAATTGCCAATATAGGAGAAAGATACTTGAAGCAGCCATTATAGAAAAATCCGAAACATTAAATTTATCAAATGGACAGTGGA
This sequence comes from Halocaridina rubra, assembly GCA_037179515.1. Classification (NCBI taxonomy): domain Eukaryota; kingdom Metazoa; phylum Arthropoda; class Malacostraca; order Decapoda; family Atyidae; genus Halocaridina; species Halocaridina rubra. Next base: position 35,320 of record JAXCGZ010000635.1, read on the forward strand.
GATCTGACATTGTGGATGAAGCATTATTAAAAGACCTCATTAAGAAGATTATGCCAAATGACCGTCCACCTGACCTGAGGTTTGAGGATAATCCCATCGTGAATCCTCCTGGGAATCATAGCTAGCATCTCTCCCCACCTTTATCCACAGCTCTGTATTTATCAATTCATTTGTACCTGAAGAGGACTGGAGTCCAGTCGTAATATATAGTACATCTTCGCTTCTTTTTGTGTTTTATTTATGGGCCTTTTTTTGCTTCATATATATATATATATATATATATATATATTACTGACTTTAGATGATAATTACATCCATCTTTCATAACCAATACACATATTCTTCTACTAGTACGATTTCTTTTTCTTTTTTCTTTTGTAATTGGTACTGCTTGTGATATTTATGGTGTTCACCCCTCCGCCTTCCACAAAGCAGCCGATGATGCCATACCAAAACACAAACCACCAAAAAGGGAATATAAAGATGCATGGTACTACTGTCAAGAAGTGAAAGAGGCCAACCAAAGATTAAATAGGGTCAGGAAGCTATATAGGAAAAGACCCACAGATGCTAATAGAGCAGTGCTTCGGGAAGTGGTCACAGACACCCACAAGACTGTCTCAAAAATCCGGACTGACAAATGGCTTGAATGGTGTGCCAACCTAAACCAGCACACCAACCTCACAGAGCTATGGCAAATGCTCAGGAGAGTGTCCGGAAAAAAATCAACCAAAATACCCACGCATCCAAAACCAATGGAGGAAGCAGAAAGACTTGCAGACACGTTTTCCAGCCGCTCAGCAACCCAACAACTTCCACCAAGCACAATTAGAATCCAAAATGACCTAAGGCTACAAAGATGGGACATCATAAATCATGCCTGCGATCAAGAAGATGAGACAGATGCACCATTCACCTCTCAAGAACTCAGAAACACCAAACATGGAGGGAAAGACACAGCCCCTGGTGCAGACGGCATCACCTACTCAATGATCAACAACATGGGCACTGCAGGTGAAGCCGCCTACCTCCATCTGACAAACAGCACTTACTTATTAAGGGTGTGGCCAAAAATCTGGAGTCAACAGGATATTCAGCCTATCCCAAAACCCAAAGACCCAACGAATCCACGACCCATATCGCTACTAAGCTGTTTAGAAAAAACAGCAGAAAAAATGGTGCTCAAAAGATTAAAATTCAAAATAGGCCCCTTACACCCTCACTTGTATGCCTACAGAGATAATGTAGGCACCACACAGTGTATTATGGATGTCCTCAGCTGCATTAACAACAAGGCCGCAGTTGTAGTCTTCTTAGATCTTGAGAAGGCTTTTGAACTGGCTAATCCTGCAGCCATCCTGAGCTCCCTAGCAAAAAAGGGAGTTAAGGGACATCTACTAAGTTGGGTCTCAAACCATGTCAGAAACAGAGAGGCTAGAGTAAAATTCCAAAGGCATCTATCAACTTACAAGAAATTAGAAAATGGTTCCCCACAAGGAGGCATCCTCAGTCCACTGCTTTTCAATGTACTGATGGAGAACTTCTTTCAACTTCAACTACCCCAAGGAGTAGACATCTTCATCTATGCCGACGATGTAGTCTTCATCAACAGAAACAAAACAAAAGCTATGGCTGTAAAAACTCCAGTACCACTAGCCCCGATCACCCTAGCCAATGGAAACATAGAGTGGGTGGATACATTCATGTATCTAGGAGTTTACATAGACAGGCATCTCACCTTCAAACCTCAGATCACATATCTCAGAGAAAGAGCTCACAGCAGACTAACCCCTATGAGATATATGACATCTCTCCAAGAAGGAGCAGGTATTCAGGTCCTAAGGAAATTTTATACAGCCACCATTAGATCCCTGATTACCTACAGCGCCCCAACCCTAGCCAACCTCAATGCACAACAAATCTCCACCATTGAAGTGATCCAGAACAACGCCATGCGTTACATGCTGGGGGCTCCTATGTGGACCAGGATATGCAACCTACAAATGGAAACAAATCTACCTCTCTTATATAGCTGGATAAACGTTTCCAACACCAACTCCATAACAAAGGCTCTGCTATCCGAAAGGAAATCCCACACGCAAAAAAGGCTGAAAGATGCCCTCAACAAACATCCTGACCTCCCTATCCCAAACAGCTATGCCGGCCACCTTCTGAAAAGTATTCACAAATGCAACATGGCATCTGAACTGGCAAGAATAAACTTAGACAAGCCCTGCACCAACTACAAGCCGCTAGTCCCATGGAGAGCACACCCTGCAAAATTCAACACCACTAGTCTTCCTGATAGTAAGAAAGCCTGTTCAAAGATACAACTGCATGAAGCAGCTCTAGCTGCCATCGCTGAAACCAACCAAGCAGAAGGCGTCTCCTACTACACAGATGGTACTGTCAATGCTGGTATCCCTGCAACTGGAGCGGCAGTCTACTCGGAGAGTTTTACAGCCTCCTGGAGACTTTCAGACTCCTGCTCCACTCTGCAAACTGAGTTATTTGCCATCAAAATGGCCCTGCACAACTCAATTGAAAAAGGACAAGGACCTGTTACGATACACACCGACTCACTCTCCTCTGTCCAAGCACTACAGCAGCAGAAGTTCAAAGAAAACATCAACCTAATCAGCATGGTCCAAACACTGCTAGTGCAACATCAAGAACAAAGAAGACCGGTAACCATCAACTGGATACCCAGCCATATCAACATCCCTGGAAATGACAAGGCCGATCAACTTGCCAAGGATGCCGTCTTATGCCACAGCATACAGCAATCTATACAACCCAGTCTTCAACAATACAAATCAAAAACCAAGCAGGCACTACAGAGATCAAAGCAGGAAAACCACAACCACTGGGTCAACAAAAGCTCCTACTCTGCCACGTGGTACAGGGAAGCAACAAAGCTTGAGCCCTCACCGGTATCCAAATACACCCCAAGGAGTCTGGCTGTCATGATAGCTAGACTCAGGCTAGGCTAAAAATGCTGCTGGGAAATCATTGAGAACCCCAGAAAAGAGTGTGCACACTGTCAAAAGATAACTGATAAGGCCCTGCTGCATTATCTTTTAGAATGTCCAAAGACAAACAGCTTAAGGAACGGATTAAACATGGAACCACAACACCCCAATGCGACAGTTCATGCAGCCAAAATTGTTAAGGAATTACTTGACAACATAGACACACATCTCACCACCTTGGAAACTTTCGAACCACCAAGGTGATAAAACAAACCAAGAGGAATAACCTCTAACCTACGGGCCGTTCTTTGAACAAGGGCCCGTGCCAACACAAGGTTGGCTTTAACCTCAAACAACAACAACAACAACAACAACAACAACAACAACAACAACCTCCGCTGGTCACCATCAGCTTTCCTTGATCGAAGAAATATACCCAAGAAACAATAACGTTATTTATAACATCTGATGGGCTAGGAAACAGTCCCGGCTATGATGGAGCATAAGCTATTCAGATTTTCATATCACAGATGAAATATCATCATGACTCTGCACAAAGAAGAAAATATTCTATATTTTGTAACGTTTGCACATGAAGTGCATTATAAAAGAATTCCAGTGTCCATATACAGGCTGAAACACATATTTTTCTCACAAGAAAATGATATATGTAGGTATGCATGCAAATATGTATGGCTATAGGGTTGCATCAGTGAATGTAGGTATATATGTTTATAAAAAATGCACACGTATGAGAGCAAGTTTTTATGTGATACTGTTTGCATGCATATGCTTACATGTCCGTATGCATGCATGCATGCATGTATGTAATCATCTAATTGTGCTTACGGGAAAGAGCCCCAAGGTCGTAACTTCCCGTATCCAGGTCGGTTTCATTTTGTACATAGTGATACTTATCATACTTGTCCTTGAAATTATGGATTGAGTTAGCATTTACTACCTCCTCGCTTAGCGAATTCCAATTTTTAACTACTCTTACACTAAAAGAGTACTTCCTTACATCCTACAAAGAAGTTTTCTTAAGAAGATTCAAACTATGACCTCTAGCTCTAGTGCCAGTCATAGCAAATTATCGATTCCTATCCACTTTGTCAAAACCATGAAGGAATTTAAAAACCAACATCATATCCCCCCTCATTTTTTTAGCTTCGAGTCATGGTAACTCTAATTCGCTCAGTGTCTTCCCACAACTGAGATTGCATATTTCTAGCACCAGTTTGGTGTTATGTCTTTTAACTTTTTTCAGCTAAACTACGTGTTTTTCAAGTGTGGATTCTAAAAGGGGGTTGCATATTCAAGCCTTGGCCTCACATATGTTACATAAATATTTCTAAACATTTCCTTGTCCATATGCCTGAAGGCTACCTTACATTTGTTAAGAAAGCATATGCTGCCCTTATTATGCAATTTTTATGCATTTCTGGAGACAAATCTTCCAGTATGTTTACTCCTGAAACTCTCTCTCATTATCTATGTACTGAAGTTCTGCTTATGCCAATGAGTAGTCAAGCTTGGGCCTTCTTGAACTTATACCCATTCTCATTATTTTACATTTAGAAGTATTGAATTTCATTAGCCACTTTTCTGACCACTCATGCAGACTATTTAGCTCTTTCTGAAGTTCTCTACCATTGGTCTCGTCTCTTACATATTCATGAATTAATTTACAGATTCTGGTAGGTCATTTACATATACAAGAAACAAAAGAGGCCCTAAAACTAAACCCTGTGGAACTCCACTACTAACTCTTCTCCATTCAGACACTGATTGTCTTACTCTAACCCTCTGTCCCCTTCTCTTCTAAGTAAGTTTTTATACATTACAAGACATTTCCACCTATTTTTGCCATTGTTTACAGCTTCTTAATATACACCACAGTGGGGGTTGGGGCCTGTGCCGGCTGGTGACCGCCCTATGGGTCCTCCATGAATCCATTCCACCCATCCATGTGTGGAGAATAAAAAAAAATAAAAAAAATCTTAATGTCTCCTGTGTGGGACCGTGTCAAATGCTTTCTGAAAGTCTAGGAATAACCAATCTGCCCAGCCCTCTCTTTCCTGTAAGATTCGGCTTACCTCCTCATATAATTTTAGCAAGTTTGTTATTGTTGATCTCCCTTCTCTGAAGAGATGTGTTTTCTTAGTAGTTTCTTCATAACTTTCCAAACTATGCTGGTCAAGGAAACATGTCTATAGTACAGAGCTGCATCCCTACTTCCCTTTATGAAGATAGGTACCACATTCGCTTGTTTCCAGCATCTTGAAATCTCCCCTGATTCCAGCGACTTTTCAAATATGATACTTAGTGACGCTGATATTGATTTAGAGCATTTCTTACGTACATAAGGGGATATATCATCAGGAACTGTAGCGTTATGGACATCTAAATCCATTAGAGCTTTGCATACCTCTGTTGCTCAAAAGATGAGATTCTCTAATACCTACCCAACATCTCCTCTCTCTACAATCTGAGGGGGTAGGATACTTTTGCTGTAAATACTGACTGAAACTACTTGTTCACTTCTTCGCAGATTTCTTCATCTGTCTCAATGATGCTTCCATCTGCTCTCTTTAGCATTAAAACCTGTTCCTTTACCTTCAGTTTTCCTCTGATAAAGCTATGGAAAAGTTTGTGATTTTCGTTAACCATCCTGGTGATATCCTTTTCATAGGTTCTCTCTGCCTCTCTTCTTTTACTTAGGTAATCATTTCTTGGTCTTCTATAAGTATGCCAGGCATTTATACTTTTTCTCCTCCTATAGCTTTCACAGAATTTGTCTCGCCACTTCATAGCTCTCTTACACTCACTATTGAACCATTTCTCTCTGGCATGAATAACTCTCATTTTGGTGGAAGGTATGCAACAATCTATCTTCCCATAGTCCTAACAAAAGATGTTGTACATTTTTTGTACAGATATTCTGTTAAATAAGGTCCTCCAGTCAATAACTGCAAAAAGCTCATTAATTTTAATGTAACCTCTTTTTGGATAGTTCCTTCTCGTGTCCTCAGTGCCTCTACTTTCAGGCAGAACATCTTCGATGATATATTCCATCAACAACACACAGCAGTCAGTCTATCAAATTGGTGGTTCATACTCAATTTTTTCAATATCCAACACATTATCTTTGAATACTAGATCAAACAGCGATAGCTCATCCCAACCCCTAGCCCTCGTTGGTTCCAGCACATGTTGGTGTAGGAAACTCCCTTGTACGAAATCTAGGAATCTTGCCCCGAATGAGTCCTCAACACTGAGTGGGTCAAGATTTATCCTATCTATCTCTGTACGATTAAAATCTCCCATACTAAAAATTTTACATTTTCTCTCCCATGCAATGTTAACAACTGAGTTTATGACTTCAATAGTACCTATATGACTTTCCTCATAAGCTTCTAGCCTATGTTGGTTCCTTGGTGGGTTATACACAACAGTTATTATAATTCTCTCTGATCCAGTATTTATGCGATCTACAAGAAATCCCATGAGCTAAATTTCTATAGCAAAGTTTATTTTTTTCAACCTAAAATCTTTCACTTATGAGCAGTGCTTCCATCCACCAGTTCTCTTAGATCTTTCATCCCTAAATATTAATTCTGAAGCCCTTTGGAAAAACTGTGATACTATTAATGGCCTCACTCTATAGCCGCTACTATATCCGCCTTACTGTTGCGAATGCTATCCTTTAATTCTACTGCCTTACCAGCTACCCCATCAGCATTTGTGTACAGCAGTAGTCTTAATGAAGTTCCATCCCCTGATCTTCTATGATTATCTTCTTTATCCCCTCTTTGTTTGGAAGAACCTGTAACAATAATATTTCTTCACTTCTTCATTTCTTCCCTCAATTATCCTTCTAGCCTCTTACAACAACTGTGTTCTGTATAATCTAATTTATGCTGTTTTGAATTCTTGAAGGACAGTTAGGTTTTTTCCTTATCAGTAGTTTTCTACGTGTGTCTTCTCTCTCAAAGGTTACTTTTGTTGGCCTTTCCTTTCCCTAGAATATTTACCACGCTGGTGAATGCTTACAATATACTCCGGACCACATACTACTCCAACTTCCTTATCAGGTCTAAAACTCTAGTTTTATTTTGTTCAAGTCTCCCCTGGCATGTTGACTCCTGGGATTCACTTATGCATAATACTGCCACTGTCTTCTCTTCATGAAGTGCCTGTTTAATCAGTGGCTTAGCCCTTTGCATCACAACCTCTATAATTTTTTTCTACTACTGCTTCTTTATAGTCAAACATTAGTACGTTTTCCAGTACCATCACCCTCACAGCCTCTTTTACTGCCTCATTCCCCTTTACTGCATCTTCAAAGGAAGTTTTAATAGCATCATGTTCCGTGTTCAGCTCCTGAAATTCTTTTCTAAACTGTTCGATGCTTTCCTTTATCTGGACATTCCAATCTGCAATCTCGTCTCTCTCAGAAGAAAGCAGTGCAATAACATTTAATTCATTCAGGTTATCCTTCAACTGTATGTTGTTATCTTCTTGTTTAGAAAATCTGATAATTAGTTTACTCTTTTCCCCTTCCAGTTTCTTTATTCGTTTTTCTAGTTTTATTTTTTCTTGCCCTTGTGCCTTATTTGTTTCCTTCAAAGATCTTAGTGTTTAATTCTCATTAATTTCTCTATCCATATTCTGAATGTATGTATGTATGTATGTATGTATGAATACATGCATACATGCTTATCTATGTGTCTAAACATATATGTCGTCGGAAAACTAAAAAAAAAAATTATTGGTTTCATTATGGTAAATGGAAAAATAACACATACAAACGCGTGCATGCGCTCAATCAGACTAAAACAATATTTTTACCAGCGAGAGAGAAAGAGAGAGAGAGAGAGAGAGAGAGAGAGAGAGAGAGAGAGAGAGAGAGAGAGAGAGAGAGAGAGAGAGAGAGAGAGAGAGAGAGAGAGAGAGAGACCTCATATACTGAAGTCTTTGTTAGACCATCAACAATATAAGAATAATGTTCCGGTTTTACGTCACGGACTCCCATTTCTACCAAGGGCTAGGACGGTTGCCTTCTTGCGAAGGACTTGTTTTGGCAGATGTAATCAGTACCCTGAATGCATGCCTCAAAGTCACGAACGCTATCGCTTGAGCCACGATGACTACTAATATTAAAATAATAATAATAATAATAATAATAATAATAGTAATAATAATAATAATAATAATAATAATAATAATAATAATAATAATAATAATAATAATAATAATAATAATAATAATAATAAAAAATAACAAAAATAATAAAAAGGCAAAAATAATAATAATAATGATAGTAGTAGCAGTAATATTAATGACCGCAATAAACATCGTAGCTATAAAAGATAGAAAAAAAAATTACAAAAAACAAGACGACATGTCGAAGGTCCCTTTAGTATTGCCATGGCAACCATCTGGCACCAACGCCAAAAGACGGCGACTATGGACGGAAAGCTTTTCCCTCAACAGGGTGGACTACTAAATGAAGGGCTGAACTGAGGATGTCGCCTATTCACTCTTACTTACTGCTAATGACGTAAATCACTTACAGTGCAAAATTTTTTTTTAATAAGTTCTTGAAGATTAACACAATGTATTTTTAGTATTTATATTTATCACTGATAACAAAATAAATATATTTGATCAAAGAAGTAAATTTGTTATCTCCTTGGTAGAGAGAGAGAGATTATTTTATTTTATTTTATTAATTTATTGCGCCAAGGCGTCAGACATTACATGAGTTCATACAAATAATGCTTCAAATGGATATAAAACCAAGAATTGAACATGGTTTACAGGGAGGTGTACATATTGATAAAACATTGCTGCATACTAACACACAACTCACAGAATGGCAGCACAGAGTACATTATATGCAAAAGTAGAGCTCAGAGAAACGCAGAATGCACAAACAGAATTATATAGCAACATACAGAAAATATATGTATAATTCAATATAATTAATGGCCACCAAAGTGAGGAAAACGAGCAAGAATAACATCAAGGTTGTCATCATTAAGTAAAAATGAGCAGATCTGTATTAAGTTCTAACCTCGTGGTAAAACATCTCTCACTGCGGGGCACTGAAGACAATAGTGGTCAAGAGTGTTAGCATTAGTTCGGTCGCATAATGTGAGAGAGAGAGAGAGTAATAATAATAATAATAATAATAATAATAAGACTTTATTTCCAACATACATTGGGTATTCAAATATGGGTGTACAATTAAAATTTACAAGTAAAATCTTCCTTTTAGAGTAACTTCTTAAGATTATATTTAAAAGTATACACTGAACCAGCATTTTTTAGTTCTCTGGGAAGCTGATTATATAAATGAGGTCCACGAATGTTTATATCTCTTGAGCCAATATCAGTTTTAGACCTTCGTACTAATAAATCTTCCCCTTGACGGGTAGTTAACCCGGTAACTGAGCTTACTGTAGAAAAATTATACAAGCAATCAGGAATATTGTTTCTTAGTATATTAAAAACAAAGGTACATATATCAAAAACATATTTATCTCTAATCTTTATCCATTCTAGATCTTTTAAAACAGGAGAGATGTGCTCGTATTTTCTTACATTGCCAACAGCCACTCGTGCTGCAACGTTTTGTAACTTTTGTATTCTTTGTAATTGAGTCTTATTTGTACATCCCCAAACTTTGAGACAGTAATTAATTAAACTCATAGCTAAGGACTGGACAATTATTATACGAGTTGATGTTTCAAATGAGTCTTTTACCCTATTTAGATATATTAGAGTACCCATTACTTTTTTATAAATTTCATCTATATGCATTTCAAAATTCATGTAACGGTCAAAATAGACACCTAGGTTCTTTACCGAGTTCATTGGCTTAATGATATTACCGTTAAAATTTATATGAAGATTGTCATCAACTTCTGATAATAATTGTCTGGATCCGATAAGAATAGATTGGGTTTTAGTTTCATTAAGTAACAGACCATTTTTTAGAAAGTAACGTTTAGCCATATACAAAGTTTCTTCAGCTCTACGAATAATATTTTCTAAATCATTAATTTCTCCTTCAATTAAGATTTGAGTATCGTCAGCATATTGAATGACATAACAGTTAGGTAAATATTTTACTAGATCGTTTACATATATTAGAAAAAGTATAGGTCCTAGGATCGATCCCTGAGGGGCCCCAAATAATACCTTCTTGCGACTTGAGACTACATCTTTTATTCTGACTGACTGGTAGCGGTTTTTTAAATAGTTCTCGAACCAGCTTGGGTCAATGTTCATTTTTTTGCATTTTTCTAATAGAGTTTCCTATATGTAATATGGACACACGTATCAATTATATCGAGAAATTATTAATAGCGAGGCAATGAATGCACTTCAAATATTCGCGAAAACTTATTATATATATATATATATATATATATATATATATATATATATATATATATATATATATATATATATATATATATATATATATGTGTGTGTGTGTGTGTGTGTGTGTGTGTGTGTGTGTGTGTGTGTGTGTGTGTGTGATTACCTAATTGTGTTTACGGGAAAGAGCCCAAAGCTCGTATCTTCCCGTCTCCTGATCGGTTCCATTTTATACTTAGTGATACTTATCATACCTGTCCTTAAAACTATGGATGGAGATAGAATTAACTACCTCCTCGCTTAGTGTGTGTGTGTGTGTGTGAGATTACCTAATTGTGATTACCTAATTGTGTTTACGGGAAAGAGCCCAAAGCTCGTATCTTCCCGTCTCCTCATCGGTTCCATTTTATACTTAGTGATACTTATCATACCTGTCCTTAAAACTATGGATTGAGATAGCATTAACTACCTCCTCGCTTAGCCAATTCCAATTATCAACTACTCTTACACTGAAAATGTATTTCCTTACATCCTGCAAAGAACTTTTCTTACGAAGCTTCAAACTATGACCTCTAGTTCTAGAGCCAACCATATCAAAATATCGATCCCTATCCACTCTATCATAACCATGAAGGAATTTAAAGACTGTCACCATATCCCCCCCTCACTCTTCTAGCTTCCAGTGATGGTAAGTCTAATTCCCTCAGCCTCTCATCATAACTGAGATTGCGTATTTCTGGCACCAGTTTCGTGGCATGTCTTTGAACTTTTTCAATCTTAGCTATGTGCTTTTTCAAGTGCGGATTCCAAAAGGGGGCTGCATATTCGAGTTTTGGCCTCACATACATTACATAAATATTTCTGAACATTTCCTTGTCCATGTGCCTGAAGGTTACCCTTACATTTGATAAGAATGCATATGCTGCCCTTACTATGCCATTTATATGTATTTTTGGAGACAAATCTGCTGGTATGTTTACTACTAGATCTCTCTCATTTTCTGTCTCTTGAAGTTGTACTCCAGCCACCGAGTAGTCAAGTTTGGGCCTTCTTGCACTTGTACCCATTCTCATTACCTTACATTTTGAAGTACTGAAAATCATTAGCCACTTTTCTGACAACTCGTGCAGACTATTTAGATCTTCCTGAAGTTCTCTACCATTGTTCTCGTTTCCTACTTTCTTCATAATCTTTGTATCATCTGCAAACATATTCATGAATGAATTTACAGACTCTGGTAGGTCATTTACATATACAAGGAACAAAAGTGGCCTTAAAACTGAACCCTGTGAAACTCCACTACTAACTCTTCTCCATTCAGACACTGAGTGTCTTACTCTAACCCTCTTTCCCTTCCTTCTATGTAAGTTTTTATCCATTTCAAGACATTTCCACTTATTCTAGCCATTCCTTGCAGCTTCCTAATATGTCTCCCATGTGGAACAGTGTCAAACGCTTTCTGGAAGTCTAGGAATATGCAATCTGCCCAGCCCTCTCTTTCCTATAAGATTCGGCTTAGCTCATCATAAAATTCTAATAAGTTTGTTACTGTTGATCTACCTTCTCTGAAGCCATGTTGCCTCACTGACAAAAACTTGAAGGATTCCAAGTGAAGAGAAATATTTTTCCTTAGTAGTTTCTCCATAACTTTGCAAACTATGCTGGTCAAGGAAACTGGTCTATAGTTCAGAGCCGTATCCCTCCTTCCCTTTTTGAAGATAGGTATCACGTTTGCTTGTTTCCAGCATCTTGGAATCTCCCCTGACTCCAGTGACTTTTTAAATATGATACTTAGTGCCACTGATATTGAGTTTGCGCAGTTTTTAAGTATATGATGGGATATGTCATCAGGACCTGTAGCTTTATGAACATCTAAATCCATCAGCGCTTTGCATACCTCTGTGGCTGTAAGGTTGATGTTCTCTAATACCGGCCCTTGAGCTTCTATCTCTGCAATCTGAGGGGGTGGGGTATTTTCTACTGTAAATACTGACTGAAACTCCTTGTTCAATTCTTTGCAGATCTCTTCATCCGTCTCAGTGATGATTCCATCCTCTCTCTTTAGCCTTAAGACCTCTTCTTTTACCTTCAGTTTTCCTCTGATAAAGCCGTGGAAAAGCTTGGGATTTTCTTTAGCTTTCCTGGTGATGTCCCTCTCATAGTCTCTCTCTGCCTCTCTTCTTTTACTTAGGTAGTCATTTCTTGCTTTTTTGTAGGTGTGCCAGGCACATATGTTTTTTCTCCTCCTATACCTTTTCCAGCATTTGTCTCTCCACTCCTTAGCTCTTTTACACTCATTATCGAACCATTTGTCTCTGGCATGAATCACACCTACATTGGTGAAAGGTATGCAGCAATCTATTATCTTCCCATATTTCTCACAAAAGATGTCATACATATCTTGTAAAGATTTGTTGTAAAATAAGGCTCTCCAGTCAATAATTGCAAAAAGCTCATTCATTTTGACGTAATCTCCTTTCGGATAGTTCCTCCTCATGTCCTCAGTGCCTCTACTCTCAGGCAGAATATCTTCAATGATATACTCCATCAACAACACACAGTGGTCACTCTTTTCAATTGGTGGTTCATACTCAATTTTTCAATATCCAACACATTATCTGTGAATACTAGATCAAGTAGTGATGGCTCATCCCCATCCCTGGCCCTCGTTGGTTCTATTACATGTTGGTGTAGGAAATCCCCTTGTACGCAATCTAGGAATCTAGCCCCGAATGAGTCCTCACCACAGTGTGAATCAAGATTTATCCAATTTATCTCATTATGATTAAAATCTCCTATAATCAAAATCCTACATTTTCTCTCCCGTGCCATGTTAACAACTGAGTTTATGACTTCAATAGTGCCTATATGACATTCCTCATAAACTTCTAGCCTATTCTGGTTCCTTGGTGGGTTATATACAACAGTTATTATAATGCTCTCTGACCCAGTATTTATGCGAGCAGCAAGAAATTCCTTGAACTCACTTTCTATAGCCAAGTTAAATATCTTCGACTTGAATCCTTTCACTTATGAGCAGTGCTATCCCTCCACCAGTCCTCTCAGAACTTTCAACCCTTAATATTCTGAAGCCCTTAGGAAAAACTGTGACACTATTTATGTGCTCGCTCAACTTAGTCTCTGTAATTGCTACTATATCTGTCTTACTGTTGTGAATCCTATCTTTTAATTCTACTGCCTTACCAGCTAATCCATCAGCATTTGTGCATAACAATCTTAATGAGGCCCCATCCCCTGATCTTCTGTCATTATCTTCTTTATCTCCCCTTTGTCTGGAAGAACTCTGAAATAAAAATTTTTCCTCTCTTCTTCATTTCTTTCCTCATTTAACCTTCTTGCCTCTTGCAACAAGTTTTTTATCTTTCCCATCTCTTCCTGTGTTCTGTATCGTCTAATGAACACTTCTTTGAATTCTTGAAGATGTGTGTGTATGCATGTATATTATATATATATATATATATATATATATATATATATATATATATATATATATATATATATATATATATATATATATATATATATATATATATATTGCATATTCATTTCGAAATATTTAAAGCTTGAAAGGCTGAAAAAACTTTGCCATAGACAGTTTTGTGTAAAACTGCATAACAATCTTGTAAGACAAATATGCAGAGGGTTAATGAGTTTTGCCGTCATCATAGCAATGAAGTAATTCCAAGAATAATTACATTCAGAAGGTATATTATTCTTTCACAATGACTGCATGCTATCTGGACTGGGTATTTAGAAAATTTATAATTACTAAATCGCCTCAACAGACCTATACAAAGACTGTAATAGTATATCATGTTTATGAGTACTGAAGAATGGGATGGTATTGTATTCAAGATATCGAGTATTGCAGTAGTGAGCAGAAGTTTTGCATGTCGTGAAATATCGAATAAGATCAATGAAGTGATATATAATGAAATGTATATTGTTAAAATATCTAAAATTAATAGATATTTCTCTGTTTTTATAAAACTAACTAATCATTACAATTGCAGTTAATATTCACAATGTCATCATTATCATATCACTCTCAATTTACACATCAGTATACACTGAAGCTTATCATATCTAGATTGTTAACATTAAATGCTATTTACTTTAACTTCGACTTCGTTAATGCTCACTTTGCTACACACACACACACACACACTCCGATAAATGCATATGAGACGATATGAGCCAAAATAGTGATAGTATATCTGCACTCCGGATGCCAATATCTTTAAGGAACTGAATGATGTGTTTATTATATTGAATTCTTACCCAGGAAGTTATTTGTGCAGTCTTTTTGCAATCAGAAAAATGCATATTGTTTTATAATGGACTATTATATTCCTCTTTCATTCTCCGTTCCAGTTGAGGGCGGAGATGAAAATGATGCTGATAGCCTCTGGCCACAGTTTTGGAAACTCCCTGGAAGATGCTGGCTATCTGTTGGCTGCTGCCAAGAAGGTAGGTATCTGTCCTGTGGAAGCCGATTTCGCGAGGAAGTCCTCTCCAGTAAATGGAGATTAGAGTCCAGGTTTTTATTAACGAAGAATGACTGCACTTCTCTCTCATTTTGATCATCACGAAATGATAAGGTTGCTTGATTTGAATATAGCATACTATTAATAGTAATGTCAGTATATATATATATATATATATATATATATATATATATATATATATATATATATATATATATATATATATATATATATATATATATATATATATATATATATATATATATATATATATATATATATATATATATATATATATATATATATAACCAGATAAGCACATTACATATGTGAAAACATGAATCATTTTTTACCCCGACCGAGACTCGAACCTAGGACTTATGATTACTAAGTCAAGGCGCTACCACTACAGCACTGAAGGTTAAAAGGAATCCAACCTTATAGCTTATATCTGCTATACTTAGGAATGAACGCATTCTATCTGAATGCCACTATGTTCATATTACAGATTCCCCAACCTCACTCGTGGCTTCATTTTAGCATTTAATTCAATTCTCAATCTCATTCGGGCCATGAAATAACCAGATAAGCACATTACATATGTGAAAACATGAATCATTTTCTACCCCAACCGGGACTCGAACCTAGGACTTATGATTACTAAGTCAAGGCGC
>JAXCGZ010000636.1:2500-10000 GCA_037179515.1 Halocaridina rubra
GGATTAACGAACCCTTGGCTCATGAGTCACACTCTATGACCTTTGACCTCGAACACATTTACTACTGCAAAAATGGACATGTGACCCCTTTTCTTCTTGCTGTCCTCAAGAAATGGCTTTTTAGTTTGTTTATTTATTTAATTAGTTTATATATTTTATTTATTACTTTATTTTATGTTATTTATTTATTAATTTATTTATATGATTTTATTGTACTTTAACATCGTGTTCAGTTATGGTGGTTAGGGGGTGGTTGGGTGATTTTCTAGTGATTTTGGCCTTTGGGTTTCCATTTATTTGCATTTTATTAACTTTTCTAACTTCGTAAGCGCCTTCATCTTTCAATATTACAATTTATATACTTTAAAATCTTGTTGATCATAAATAGATCTTACCATACCTTAAGCTATATAAAGACGTGGTTATTTTTTTTTTCATAAGCCAGTTGTGTAATTTTACCTTTGGAAATATTTTGTTTATGTTTTTATAGTCAAGGGTGTACTGTACATCCAGTGCACACATTTCAAATTGTTTTACTGTCATGTAGCGCCGATTTTTTTTATGATAAATTTATATTATACTGGAATCATCTCGTGTAAAAGCTAATATATTTTTCTTTTCTTTTCAGATTTCGGACATAATGGTTGGTCAGGCTGACAATCTGACTGCCAAGGAAGCTCTATTGAGGTGGGCTCGCCTCACCACCCATAAGTACCCAGGTGTTGATGTCAAGAACTTCACTACTTCTTGGAGGGACGGCCTTGCTTTCGTAGCCATCATCCATAGGAACAGGTAAAGAAAAACGTTATGAAAAGGAAAATAGAAAGAAAAACGTTTGATTTAATATATATGTCGTTCCGCAAGGCAGCCTTCTGAGACGGTGGATATGTAACCCTTGGGATTCGCTGACAATTTTCCTTATTTTCTGAGTTGGAAAATAAGAGACGTTTCATTGACTGTGGCCCGATTTCTTGAACTGTGTAAGCCTAGGATACCGTATTGTTAGTTAGCTAGACACACACATGTGGATTTCTTAAATGCATCTAACGCGGTTCTGTGTATGGCAAGGATCCCGTACGGGTTTCTTGCCTTACACAGAACCGCGTCAGATGCGTTTATGAAGTCCATTTGTGTCTCTAGCTAACTAACAATATGGTATCCTAGGTTTACACTGTTTAAGAAATCGGGCCTATATGAAACAAGGCATTCCGTAAGGCGATCTTCTGAGACGGTGACATTAAACCCTTGATATTCGCCGACAATTTTCCTTGGTATCAGTTTGAGTTGGAAAATAAAAAATGACGTTTCATTTAGTACATATGACACGGCGTTCCTTATGGCGATCTTCTGAGACGCTGATATTTAACCCTGGGTATTCGCTGACAATTTTTCTCTTAGTTCTGTTTGATTATTATGATATTTCTATGCCAGTGATATTATTTTGTTATCGGGTTGGCGCCAATGGCTGGTCTCAACATCGTAGTTTTTGTCCATTGCAGTTCCTCGACTTCGTTTTTTTATCTTTGTTTATATTGGATTTGTGTATTTTGTTACTTTGTTTATATTTTTTTGTCATTTTCAGTCCGTTGACATTATTTTCGTCTTGGCTTTGTTGGTTTTTCTAATGCGTTTTTTTGGGTTTCATTACCTGTAGGCCATTTTAAGCTGGTTTTGTCTTTTTTTTCCGGCTGTATTTGGGTTTATTTAATGACTTCTTTTAAGTAGACCGGGCTTGCTCTGTGTCTCTGGGCAGTATCACCAAGTTTGGCCATGGTATTTGTCTGTTTGGACTTCGCATAAATTGAGTTTGTTTTTGCATAATTCATATTATTATTGTCCCTTTAGCGCGGCAGACTGTTTTCGTGGTGTTTTGTTGCCATTTGAAAACGTATTTATATATTTATTTACTAAGTTTGTGTGTATGTTCTTCTCTTTGTGCAGCTATATCAAGATTTGCTGCTGCTGCGGTCACCATAATGTATTCAGTTTAAAAAAAAATGAAATTTTAAGTGCCTTTTATCATCAGCCGTTTCATATGTTTAGTTTCAATTCAGATGGTGTCAGTTATATTAGTGTAGGAATATGAGTCTCTTTGGACAAACCTTTCCCGGGACAGAACTCCCGTCGGAATAACTGTATATACAGATAGAGCTCATCATTGGTATTTGTATTTGTAGTATATATGAGCTTTTCTTAAGGGCGGTTTACACGGTCAAACGGTTCTTCGAACGCGGTTCGACAGACAAGTGTTTGAAGTGATGTTCGAACGTGTGAACGGGGTATTTGGTTGTCGAACACGTTCGACAAACGTGTTCGACAATCACATACCCCGTTCACACGTTCGAACATCATTTCAAACACTTATCTGTCGAACCGCGTTCGACGAACCGTTTGACCGTGTAAACCCCCCTTTAGACATTCATTGTATAGTTGCCTTAACAAAGGCATTAGAAAGGTATACTTGAGCAAACTGTTGAACTCTACTTTGACGAGATAGGTTTGTCCTCATCTTCACTTGAATTTAGAGATAATTATTGCTCTGTAATATATTTTGAAAACTGCATGAACCTAACCTAACCTACTTTGACACTGGGAATTGCTCTTCTTGTTGTATTGAGGAAAATCTTCGCTAATTGATGAATTAATTCATCAAAACTCTGATGAATTTATAGTTTGGGTGTTGTGATTACCTCTCCCAAAAGTGTTCGGTTAAAATGTTCTTTTTTTTTTCTTGAATTGTGTCAGAATATTGCTGAAGAAGTTTTGAAATAATATTTTTGGTCTAAAGAGCTTAAAATTTGTATAGTTTCTACTTTTTCCATTTGGACACAATGTTGTTTGTGTTGCCTTGAAAGTTCTTTGTTTTATTGTATAGTGATGGATTATTTTCGTTGCTATGATGTTATATCTGGCTGGATATATTGATGGATGGCTTCGTAATTTTATTTTATGAGTTTTTCTGCACTGTCCAAAAATTTCATCAATTTTTACTCGGTTGACTAATCCGCTTCTAAATGAGTTTATTTTTATAATTTATTGGTATTGTTATGTATTACTTTTAGGTCACAAACATGTATTGCATGGACTCACTACACCATAAGTAATTGCATTGTTCATGTAGGCTAATTACTGTAGAATATTTTTACCAATATATTGATTATTTTTTAACACAAATGTACTTAACACTTCACCGCTTTTAGATTCTTTGCATATATAATATATTGCCATAAACATAAAGATGATTAATTTTTTTTATTGCCTCAGCTTGTGCATTTTCAATCGCGTGCTTTTAACAGGAATAGCATGAATATGTTTGACGATAGATCATATCTTCTTGCTAACTTCACATATAACCATTATGGAACCTTGTAGTGCTTCCTACAACCATTTTTTTTATTATAATAATTATAACCTCGTACAGACAGACAATTATATATGATTAATGACCGCCTGGTGAATGGGTTAACTGCAAAGGAGAGAATAAAAAAAAAAAAAAATTCCTCGAGAGCACGTGATATAATCAATGGCTTCTTCTTCCTCCTTCTCCAGCGAAATCATCGTAAGTCGAAGTGCATCAAGAAACAGCATGGGCACTGCCCATCAGGGGGCGCCAGAACCTGATCCGTAAGTTTTCATCATCACCCAGGAAACCCTTGTCCCATTACTCTTCTTTTACCCTCCCTTTGGCCCCCCCAGTCTCAACTCCCTCCCCCTTCCTCTTAAGCGAAAACAACAGGTTTTATGTCATAATTTTACAGTCTTAATTACCCTTTATCGTGTGATTTTGAATTTTCAGAGTTCCGTCAGCTTTAATGCTTATATTCGAAGGGGTCCTCTCTTTTCCGGCTTTGCTGTACAAATATTTATGCTGTTTTTGGCATAGATTGCTTCATGTTTGCTATATATATATATATATATATATATATATATATATATATATATATATATATATATATATATATATATATATATATATATATATATATAGAGAGAGAGAGAGAGAGAGAGAGAGAGAGAGAGAGAGAGAGAGAGAGAGAGAGAGAGAGAATTAATGAATATTCTGATTGTTTTTGGGGATTCATTGAGAGTGAGTGAGTGAGTGAGTGAGTGAGTGAGTGAGTGAGTGAGTGAGTGAGTGCTGCTAAATGGCGTATAATGTTATTAAGTGACGCGAATGCTTTTTTTTTTGTAGTCTTGTCAGTGTTTTCTTGCTTTCTCATATTTACCATTTTGATATTCATGAAACTATTACTTTCTCGTTTGTGATATATTAATTTGTGCGTGTGGTAATTATTTTTAAATATCGGGCATTTTTTGACCTCAAACGCAGTCATTTAAAGCTTTGCTATAAATCGATTTTTATCTTAGTTAAACTAAAAGGCAAATTAAAAATTATATTTTAAAATTTTATTGATCACATCTGTTTAATTGATATTAGAGCAAAAACATCAAATAGATAAGTATATAACATAATATCACAGATTTTAGTGGAAGTTTGAAGTTGATTATATATATATATATATATATATATATATATATATATATATATATATATATATATATATATATACTTAATTTCTATTGCCAAATCTCACATGTTTTAATGGAATTTTTAAGTCTAATGTTAAAATAAATTGTTGACTGTATGCATAATGCTGTTTTAGGTCCGTAGTCTGTTTTTCCATTTATGTCCCGTATGGAAATTACATATTATCTGAACACAAGTTAGACCACGTGATTTAGTGGGCGGTGGGCGTGTTAAGTTTCTTGGCAGATAAATGGGTGGTTTATCTCCTCCTCTACCTCTCATTTTTTCGACCTTGTTACTCGTAAGCCTTCCATCGTCTCCTCCCTTAATATGTCTCGGTCTCTCTTCTCATTTCTGAGTCATTCTGGATTGTTATTCCTCCTCCTCCTCCTCCTCCTCCTATTCGGGTCATCATCATCATCATCTTGGACTTCGGCAACCATGGAGCACCACCTGTCTTTTGTTGACTGAAACCACTCTGCAGGCTTAAGATGTCCTCCCGCCACTTGAGTCACACCATCCATATATTTCTCTCTTTGTCTTCCTCTCGCTCTACTACCTTCCATCATCTTAGTCAACACCACATCCTTCCTCTGTTCTTTGCCCACCCTGCTCTCCCCCTCACATCATCAATCCAGGGGTTGGATTCCGTAACATATTTGGATATGTTTTATGTATTAAAGATTAACGCCAAAAAAAAAAAAAGTGTTTGTCATTACCTATTTTTCGTATTTACTACTCTGTAGTCGTTATGGTAAAGCTCTCAACAAGGTTACCTTTTGAAAATGTAGCTACTTTTAATACTGAATCCAACAACATGCCATTAAAGCCCATATCGCAGCCAGTTTTCTAGCAATCTCTTTTTTTTTATGCCATGTTATGGTTTTAAATAAATAATTTTTACTGTAAGCAAAAATATATTTTCCTAATATATATATATATATATATATATATATATATATATATATATATATATATATATATATGTATACATATATATATATATATATATATATATATATATATATATATATATATATATATATATATATATATATGTATACATATATATATATATATATATATATATGTATATATATATATATATATATATATATATATATATATATATATATATATATATATATATGTATACATACATATATATATATATATATATGTATATATATATATATATATATATATATATGTATACATACATATATATATATATATATATATATATATATATATATATATATATATATATATATATATATATATATATATATATATATATATATATATATGTATACATACATACATATATATATATATATATATATATATATATATATATATATATATATATATATATATATATATATATATATATATATATATATATATATATATATATGAAGAACAGAATTATAAATGACCCTAAATAATATGATTATTGGTATAGAAACAATTTTTTGTAGCTGAAAACAGACTGTGTGATAGAGTCCTTGACTCGTCCCCTCTCATAGTCGAAAACCGCTATCACTCGCTTCCCCTTCCTTCGTGAACCTCCCCCTTCTCCTATCCACATACCCACCGATCTATCCTTGCACCCACAAGCTCAAATAATTCTGTGTGCACCATTTTGGCTCCTTGCATGTCGGTTTTAAAACCATTTGCATGACATTTTCATGGTTGATGTTGTTTGTCGGGTCTGTGAGGTCTTTCACCTGTTTGTGACCATTTTTTTTAAGTGTATGTAATTTTGACATTTACCTTGTTTGTACATATGGTTTTAATGATTTTTTTATTTTTATTTTTGTGTATACAGCTTCGATTTTCTGCATATTTTTGTATTCATAAATATGGTATTTTTATTCTTTTTGTACATATGATTTTAGTTTCGTTTTTTTTTTATATAAGTCCGTACTTGGCCATAAATATATTTATTTTAACTATTCACTTTGATTGAGGCAAATTTAAAAAATTTGTTTTAATATACAAATTAATAATAATTTGAATATTTAAATAATTTTAATATTTAAAGAATTTTTGTTTATTCCTACCTGTTCATTTAGCTTTTCTTAGATGATTGTGACAACGTATCTTTTCTTTAATGATAAATTATTTTGCTTAAGTTATTAATGTTGTTGTTTCCTAGTGGGGAATCGTAATGTATGGTGAATTACATGAAATTTCTTTCCCCATCGTTACTAGCTGAGTTCAGTACGTAATTCATGTTCCTTTTCCTGACCTTTTAGACCTGACCTGGTGGACTGGCGCGGCCTCCGTCAGCGTACCCCACGGGAGCGATTGGAAGCAGCTTTTCATATCATGGAGCGCGAATACGGCGTTACTCGACTTCTCGACCCAGAAGGTAACCTTATTCAAGTTTTCAGATTTTTTTTTTATGAGTGTAACACCAGTAGGGGCTAATAAATTTGCCCTCGAAGAAAACATAAACAGAAAACGAGATGGAGTGTTGTGACTTGTCAAATGTGAAGGGATAATAAGAGATATATCACGAATATGAAACTGTTCGGTGTCGATGTAGGCATGGGAAAAGAACCTTAACTGAAGGAAGACTTAACATCGAACTGTTCTGGCTAGTCCTATTTGTCCAGAAAACCCTCAGTTGTAGTATTTCAAAGGGCGGCTGATGCCGTGGGCCAACCTGCTACAGAGTTTGATAATCCTTCTCTAAGAATGGGATCGTAGTCAGAGAGCTTCTGAAAAACTGGGAACTGCCTTTTGTCAACAGCGGAGAGGTTAGGTTAGAATTTGAGCTTAAAGACTAATTTACTTGTAGTAGGTTGGCTTTTGGCATCAACCGGCCGTTGCGATACTACAGCTGCAGAGTCTTATAGACTTAAGTAAGACTGTCCGGGACAGTTCGATGTTAAGTCTTCCTTCAGTTACGGTTCTCGTTCTATGCCTACATAAACACCGAATATTCTTGGTTATTCGTT
>JAXCGZ010000636.1:15000-22500 GCA_037179515.1 Halocaridina rubra
CTTTCTCTTCAAGGCACACCTGCTCGAAACATAGGCCCAATTTTCTATACTGTTTGTATAAATTGAATACAAGTGCCAAAATATTCAAGGAAAAGTATCTTCTCTCCTGGCATTGTATCCGAGTTCATTAGCTGAAATGATGTTTTGATATATTGATTATGTTGATTGGTCAGAAAACGCGTCCAGGACTTGTCATGCTCTGTGATACAGCTGGACTGCCAAGATTGGTGTCTCCAGGTTACAGATAAGGTGCAAAAATACAATCTTCGAGGATTGGGGCAAATGGGGGGGGGGTGGACACAGACACTTTCACTGTCATCCTTATATAGACCCCCCCACACCCCCTGATCAACTGTGATGACCTCTACACCTTCCTCGGCTCCATGTAGCATAATCTCTGCACTTATATTTTTTTTTAATATTATGGTCATGTTGGCTGGGTTAGGATAGGCACTAGATTTAGGGAAAGGGATAAATACCTTTCGTTTGTATATGGAAATGCTTGGTGAAAATTCAGGTTTGGAGTATTGTTTTCAAAATGGCCGATGAATATATGAATGAACGGATAAGTGCATTTATGAATACACTTATGAATACATGGATAAGTAGATTGTTGTTTTGCTGATAATAATGGTTTTTGAATATATATAAAAGCGAAGGTTGATGAAAGTTCTTGCTAGAGAGAGAGAGAGAGAGGAGAGAGAGAGAGAGAGAGAGAGAGAGAGAGAGAGAGAGAGAGAGAGAGAGAGAGAGAGGTTATGCTAATTATAATATTTGTGAATATATATATGCGAGGATTATAAGAGCACTTGCTTGTATAATGAGAGAGAGAGAGAGAGAGAGAGAGAGAGAGAGAGGAGAGAGAGAGAGAGAGAGAGAGAGAGAGGAGAGAGAGAGAGAGAGAGAGAGAGAGAGAGAGTGAGAGAGAGAGGAGAGAGGAGAGAGAGAGAGAGAGGTGAGAGAAGAGAGGAGAGAGAGATTACGAACCCAGTGCAAACCTCGTAAAAGTCTCTTGCACTTTGTTAGTACATTTTTGTCCCTTATTTGGATACCAGCGAACAGGAGAGTCATCATGGTAAATTTTCATGTATATTATCAGGACACAAGCATCACAAGAGCATCATAAACCAAATCTCTTAAGTAATATTTTATAAAGCAATGTGTCATGAATGAGCTAGTTTCTCTCTCTCTCTCTCTCTCTGCTCTCTCTCTCTCTCTCTCTCTCTCTCTCTCTCTCTCTCTCTCTCGTCTCCTCTCCTCACTTCGCTCTCTCTCCTCTCTCTCTCTCTCTCTTCTATTTTCAGATTATGAAGTGTTTTTTATAATGCGCACTTTTTTTTTTAATTTACCATTTATTTGTTTTTTTTTATTTTCCTATATCTTTATTTACCAAGGAGAGCAGAATTCACATTCAGACGAAGAAGTTTGTTGTAAGGAAGGACATTCAACCATAAAATTTTGAAGTAAATGCAAACTCTCTGGCTAGAGAGAAACCGGACCCTATATATATATATATATATATATATATATATATATATATATATATATATATATATATATATATATATATATATATATATATATATATATATATATATATATATATATATATATATATATATATATATATATATATATTATATATCTGTATATAATGGCTCTATTTTCCCTTGTAAGGGGGTGGTCTAGCCAAAGAACGCTTTTGCCACAAGCTAACTCAGCACACCTCAATCACATCTGTAAGTGCCTTGGGGATAAAGGGTTGCCACAACTCCCCACCCCACCATCACGCTTTGGTCACCTGCAGGGTAGATGGACAAGGATCTTTTACCCGTATAAAGATTGAAAAACCTGCTGGTAAAGAATAAGAGAAATGAGAAGACAAAGAAGACGAGGAGACTCCTAGGTGAAAGAGAGTCGTTATAAGGAGATGGAATGGTTTTGTGCATCGTGTATTGATTACAGGAGATAAGCATCTCCTATCATTATCATGGAGGTTAGATATACGGTCTAGCTAGTGGGATAGAAGACACCCAAAATGGACATACTGTGTTTCATGCTGCCCATCTGGACTCCCTTATGAGGTTGTGCTGGAAAGAGCTCCTGTCTGGCTATTTCTCTGATGGTCTACTTCTTCCTCTTGATTGTTATCCGACTCTCGCATTGCCCGCTAGGGATGTAATGACCATTATGAAAATACAACTAAAAAAATATTCAATAAAAATGCTATGGCACCAGTCGCCCATTGCAGTACTACACCTGAAGGTCTTTTGGACTTAGATTGCACTGGCCAGGACAGCTCGATGTTAGTCTTCTATCGTTTAAGGTTCTTTTCCTATAGCTACATCCACACCGAATATTCTGACGTATTACACATCTCTTACATTCCCTTCACAGATAACCAGTCACAACACTCTCCATTTCTGTATTTCTTTATTCTCTTTTTCGTTTTCTTGGTGCTTAGGCCCTACTCTGGCTAAAAAAAAAAAAAAAAAACACGAGGGTATTTAGGTGTCAAAACAAATGGAGATGTTGACTGATGTGCCTTTGCAAGAGAGTTTGATCAAAGTAGGCCAAATAAGACACACGTCTGTGGAGTAAATTTACAAATTCAATCAGTAAAGGAAATTAAAACGCTTCATACGGGATGATTTCGGGGTTAACTGAGATTATCACGAAGGTGTAATGGGGACAGCCTAGCGTAACCAGTAGATTGCTCAACTCGGGAGGCGATGGACCCACCTTCTAGTCCACGGTGGGGCGATAGGAAGGCATCTAACCT
This sequence comes from Halocaridina rubra, assembly GCA_037179515.1. Classification (NCBI taxonomy): domain Eukaryota; kingdom Metazoa; phylum Arthropoda; class Malacostraca; order Decapoda; family Atyidae; genus Halocaridina; species Halocaridina rubra. The sequence continues at coordinate 17,783 of JAXCGZ010000636.1, forward strand.
TAATTCTCCAGCTTCATTCCATGTGTGTCCACCCCCAAATAGAGACAGTGACACGTGAAGCGCGCCAAAAAACAAAAATAAAACAACAACAACAACAACATGTGGATGTCTTCCATTTGCCTGATTGGTGATTCTATCGAGCTGTGTAGGGAAGAACTACATAATTTCCATGACTAAATTCGTAAAGTTATATATTCTGGAAGAACTAATCGGTAGAGCTAGGTTTGAACATCATCATGTACCAATACATTTATTAATTTATATTTGTTTTTTCTTGTATTTAATCAACAGACGTAGATACCCCAGAACCAGACGAGAAGTCGTTGATTACGTACGTGTCGCAGCTGTATGAAATCTTCCCAGAACCACCTTCTATTCACCCACTCTTTAATATCGTAAGTACTTCTGTGTGCGCTTTTATTAAGAACCTTGTTTAATAATAATTTTAGGATCAGGTAATAATTAGTGACCCCCATTACAGTAAGTAACCCCGTCAATGTGTAGCTTAGGTCAGGATATTATCCTAACCTTAGCTAACCTAACCTAACGTAACCCACTCTTTAGTATCGTGAGTACTTCTATATGTGCTTTTATTAAGAACCTTGTTTGATAAAGATTTTTAAGGATCAGGTAAAGATTAGCACCCCTAGTGCATTAAATAACCTCGTAATATGTTAGGTTAGAATCAATTCCAGCCTACACTATATTAACCTAAACTAGCCAAAACTAGCAATGTACTGGAAGTGGTAATCTTTACCTGTTCCGATTTTTATTGCATATTAATGAAGTTGGAGATATTATTTACCTTTTATTACTAATTCTGGAGTTTATGACGTTGAGATCTGCACTGAAATCTATGTAGCTAAATTATTTTTGAATAACCAATTCCATGATTAAAAAAAAAAAATTCTTGTCACATTGAAGCTTTCATCCCCATCATTTGGCCAAGTCAACATTAACTTATCATTCAAAATTATAGACACACCCCTTACCCGGATTGCTTCTCCTATTTTAATGCTCTTAATCCTACGCATTTTCGGTACGCCTCGCATCCATCCTTAATATTTTTCACAATATCTTTTACTGTGTTGTTACAGGAAGCGCAGCGAAAACTCGAAGAATACCGAGAAATGGCTACCACCCTGCTCCATTGGATCCGTGAACACACATCGATCATGAGAGACAGACACTTCCCTTCCAATACCGTTGAACTCAAGAGAATGGCTCATGAAAGCACAAGGTGAGGAAGAGGTGTAACGAAACATTACCCAAGAACCTCTTTCAGTGTGTGTGTGTGTGTGTGTGTGTGTGTGTGTGTGTGTGTGTGTGTGTGTGTGTGTGTGATTACCTAATTGTGATTACCTAATTGTGTTTACGGGAAAGAGCCCAAAGCTCGTATCTTCCCGTCTCCTGATCGGTTCCATTTTTAGACTTAGTGATACTTATCATACCTGTCCTTAAAACTATGGATTGAGGTAGCATTAACTACCTCCTCGCTTAGCGAATTCCAATTATCAACTACTCTTACACTGAAAAAGTATTTCCTTACATCCTGCAAACAAGTTTTCTTCCGAAGCTTCAAACTATGACCTCTAGTTCTAGAGCCAGCCATATCGAAATATCGATCCCTATCCACTCTATCATAACCATGAAGGAATTTAAAGACTGTCACCATATCCCCCCTTACTCTTCTAGCTTCGAGTGATGGCAAGTCTAATTCCCTCAGCCTCTCATCATAACCGAGATTGCGTATTTCTGGCACCAGTTTCGTGGCATGTCTTTGAACTTTTTCAAGCTTACCTATGTGCTTTTTCAAGTGCGGATTCCAAAAGGGGGCTGCATATTCGAGTTTTGGCCTCACATAGGTTACATAAATATTTCTGAACATTTCCTTGTCCATGTGCCTGAAGGCTACCCTTACATTTGATAAGAATGCATATGCTGCCCTTACTACGCCATTTATATGTATTTCTGGAGACAAATCTGCCAATATGTTTACTCCTAGATCTCTCTCATTTTCTGTCTCCTGAAGCTGTACTCCAGCCACCGAGTAGTCAAGCTTGGGCCTTCTTGCACTTGTACCCATTCTCATTACCTTACATTTTGAGGTATTGAATTTCATTAGCCACTTTTCTGACCACTCATGCAGATTATTTAGATCCTCCTGAAGTTCTCTACCATTGTTCTCGTTTTTTACTTTCTTCACAATCTTTGCATCATCTGCAAACATATTCATGAATGAATTTACAGACTCTGGTAGGTCATTTACATATACAAGGAACAAAAGTGGCCCTAAAACTGAACCCTGTGGAACTCCACTACTAACTCTTCTCCATTCAGACACTGAGTGTCTTACTCTAACCCTCTGTTCCCTTCCTTCTAAGTAAGTTTTTATCCATTCCAAGACATTTCCACCTATTCTAGCCATTGATTGCAGCTTCCTAATAAGTCTCCCATGTGGAACAGTGTCAAACGCTTTCTGGAAGTCTAGGAATATGCAATCTGCCCAACCCTCTCTTTCCTGTAAGATTTGGCTTACCTCATCATAAAATTCTAATAAGTTTGTTACTGTTGATCTTCCTTCTCTGAAGCCATGTTGCCTCACTGTGTGTGTGTGTGTGTGTGTGTGTGTGTGTGTGTGTGTGTGTGTGTGTGTGAGAGAGAGAGAGAGATTCAGAATAAGTGCATTTCAAGCTTTCTTCACACCTGAACTCAGTGGTAAATCCCTTAAGTATTAGATGTAAATGGCAAGTGTACTTTGTATCGTATTTGAACACTTGGTATAAATACCTGCTGATTTGACAGGACTTAGTAGACCACAGCGCGAGCTCTGGTCCTTATGTGTGGCACACTAACCTCGAGCCTATCTAACCACAGTGGAATGTGGGTGCTACGTAGAAGTAGGAAAAAAGAAAACCAATTTTTAAAATAGCGAAATTAAAAGTCCATTAGATAGACAATTTCATGCATAGACAGTGTTTGATTCGCCTATTTTTTTCCTTACAGATTTAGACAAGAAGAAGTACCTCCCAGATTACGGGACAAGAACAACTGCCAGCGGCTGTACCGTGAAATTCAGAAATTACTCGATGGCACTGGCTTTTTGGAAGACGAACTCTCTCCAGAACTTCACTATGGCAACATTGATGCTGAGTGGAATAAGCTCATGTCTCTCTTCCAGGAGAGGGATGATGCTCTCCATGATTCGTTGTCTGGGTAATGTCTTTCATTATTAGTACGTGAAACTGAGTAAATAATGAGCTAATTTATGTACAGACACTTGTGTATACAGTTAATTATGTATAACATAAAGAATAACATAAAAAAGCCAAAGAGATTGCAAAGATATTAGCAAAATTTAATATATCTGTTATCTCTGGTTGTTATGAAAAAAGCCACTTTATTCCCTACATGTCGAAAGAGCCAACTGAAAGGGATAAGGGAACCAAGGGGTAGCATTCCCTTCCTCTTTGACATTTTCTTTTCATCAAAGCAGCTGATCTAAAGGGTGAGAATACATTAGGAATTATGAAACTTGAAGCTTCCTTTTTCACTTCAATTGTTAGTCACGTTCCTGGTTTCAGTAAGATATAGAGGAGTTTCTGAAGAATTGGGACCTGCCTTTTATCAACAGTGTAGAGGGATTAGGTTAAGTTTAGGTAGATTAAAGTATGAGCTTGGCGTTTAAGCTCCAAGCTAACCTAGCCTTTCTTCACTGTTAATAAAAGGCAGGTCCCAGTTCTTTAAGAGCTCCGATATGGCTTCATGTCGAAGGAAATGCACAGATATTTGTTTGCCATTAATCTTATTTCAATATACGTTTAATCGCAGTGCCGACCGCCTTCAACGTCTCGCCGAGAAAGTACATCGAGAGATCAAACAGACCGAAGTCACTCTAGAGGAAGTGGAAATTCGAATCGAAGACGAAGCGAGAAGAGTGGAGCGTCTTCACCCCATGGATGCCAAACGCAACTGCGATGCCCTGGACGGAGAACTGGCTCAATGCGAGGATACCATCAAGACTCTTCACTCGGATGTCAAAGTCCTCAGAGATGGGCACTACCACGAAGCACCTACTCTGCACAAGAGGTAATTCTCTCTCTCTCTCTCTCTCTCTCCTCTCTCTCTCTCTCTCCTCTCTCTCTCTCTCTCTCTCTCTCTCTCTCTCTCTCTCTCTCTCTCTCTCTCTCTCTCTCTCTCTCTCTCTCTCTCTCTCTCTCTCTCTCTCTCTCTCTCTCTCTCTTTGAGAAAATAGTTTCAGACAATTAAACCGCCTTTAGCAAGTACTGAATTACGGGTATTTTTTACCTTAGTATTCCTTACTTGATTAATATATTATTCATTTACAGTATTTTTTTTGTCATATTTACCTTCATGTTACTCAACCTCACGATAGTGTTTCTACCCTCATTATAGTGTTTATGATATCAGCAAGAAGTTTAATTAATTTATTTTTTGCTCCTTTAAGGTTGTGAAACTCGAGGAACGCTACGTCAGCGTGCGAACGCTCTTCGAGAATCGCTTGCTGATCGTCTTGAATAACCGATCCTTCACTCAGCAAGAATCTTACACGACCACCAAAAGAATTGTGGTTTCTGAATCCCGACTCGTCGAAACGAACGAACACTTCATGTTCCTCCAGGAATGTATTAATTGGTGCAAGGACAAGCTGGTAAGTAACCCTTTTTGATGGACATATATATATATATATATATATA
>JAXCGZ010000636.1:25000-50748 GCA_037179515.1 Halocaridina rubra
GAAGTTTAATATATTTTACTGTGGAACTTAATTTATAACTTAAGAGGAACTTTAATTGGCTTATCTTTGAAACTTAACTTATATTTTCCGAGAAGTTAAATTGGCGTATCTTTGAGACTTAACTTATAACTTAATTGTAAGTTTAATTGGCTTAACTTTGAACTTAATTTCGGAATGTAGATTAGTGGCTCAAAATAAAAATGTCTTCTTTGTACTGCCACGAAATAAATATAGTCCATATTTTAGTCTCTCTCCAGATTAGCTATGAAACTGGACTAAAATACAGCCTGCCTATGCATTTCTCATTCAATTTTTTTTCGTATAATGTATTAAACACCCAGATATAAATAACTATAAGAACTTCCTCCTCTGCTTTTTCAGAACAACTTTAGTGGCGAAGAACAGCAAGTGTACATCAATTTGTTGTCTCAGCTGAGAAAGATATACGCGGAGCTGCTTTCTCTCAGCAACAAGAGAGTTTCAGATTTACACAGCCTCTTGGATTTCCTCCAGGCAGCCACACAGGAACTCATTTGGCTCAACGAAAAAGAAGAACAGGAACTCAACAGAGACTGGGCTAACAAGAGCCTCAATATTGCTGATGTTGAACGATATTACGAGGTACTTGAACGATTGTTTTAGACGTGTTTGTTATTTTTTATTGGAAAAATAATGTATGTAATACCAGAAAGCAATGCTTGAAGTTGAATAATCCTTAAATGCTGAATGTAATGGGAGTAAATAGTTAGCGAAGTCCAGTTATTCATTCGTTATTCATCTGGCCAAGGTTCTACGAGGTACTAAATCCTTTGCATGATATGGTATTAATGAATAACGTCATTTCATTTATTTACAACGCAATAATTATCTATTAATATTTTTCCAACATTTGGGAGTTAAAGTTTTTCACCATATCCAATTATTACATACTTTATTAGTTTTCTTTCTTTATTTATTTACTGTACACTCATTTTCAGTTCTATATTAATGATTAATTGCTGTATTACCTATTATTTACACTTTATGCAATTGTGTTATCATAATTGAAGTTCTTTATCATTTAATTCACTCTCACAAAATTAGTTTTTTTTCTCTAAATTCAAGTAAACTACAGCAATTATAGCTTCCTATTTTCATTTTATGCAAATTTATATGAGGTACTGTGTATCTGTACTGTTTATTTATTAATTTATTGGAACCGCTGTAGCATTGGTAACGCACCCACGTTAAACCCATTGGCGGGGCGTTAGGAAAGACATCCAGCCTAAATACTCTGGCCACACTGATTGCTACGTAAAACGAGGAAACCCGATGCTATTTTATTTTTATGAGTGTGACACCAGAAGGGGCGAAGAAAATTGCCCTCATCGGGCCAGGGCACAAAGAAACATAAAGCAAAAAACAACAAATGGGGAGTGTTGTGACTTGTCAGATGTGAAGGGATAATAAGAGTAATGCATATACAAGAATATTCAGTGTAAATGTAGGCATAGAAAAAGATCCGTAATGTTTATTCACTTATATGTTTCTCTTACTCACAGAAACTGATGGGCGAATTGGAGAAGAGAGAGGTGCAATTCAGCGCTGTGCAGGACCGTGGGAACAGTCTGGTCATCGGTCACCATCCTGCCAGCAAGACCGTTGAGGCCTATTTGGCAGCCATGCAGACCCAATGGCAGTGGCTCCTTGAACTTACCTTGTGCCTTGAAACTCACCTTCAGCATGCCTCGCACTATCACACTTTCTTCACAGACATCGCTAGGGCGGAGCAGTTCATCATGGCGTAAGTATGAGGGTAGTTTACAGTCGTAATTGTCAAGACCAGTGGTTCCGGACCTTTCCCCACGCATTTTCCCTTCAGGTATTTCAACTGGCTCCGTGGCCCCTCCTTCCAGATTCTCCCACGTCTCCCATAACAAAAATGTCGAAAAATAAACCGCATATATTAACAGGAAATTATTAAAGCCTTTATCTGTATTATTGTCTGTCATAGACAGAAATTGAACCTTTTAAATCTTAAATAAGCCGTTAAGAGTCGGGGGAAAAAATAATGCATGAATTCATCCCAGGGATAAGGTAAAGATAAGCGACCCCAGCAAAATAAAACGCGTGTATTGTTAGGTTAAGTCAGGTTAGGTTAGATTATCTTACGTTACTTCCTAACCAAAGCCAACCCAACCCAACAATCTCTAACTTAACCTTCCCTAGCACTTTACGGGTTATTCAATGCCCTGGGGGTCGCTAATATTCACCCGATCCAAATCACTGTATAATTAAATAAATTTCTGTATTTCTCTCCATAGCCAAGATGAGAAGCTGAACTCCACATATTCCGTGACTGACTTCGGTCTGGACGACGGGGAACAACTTTTGAGAGAGATGCAAGACATCCGAGAAGAGCTGACGCAGTTCAATAGCACTGTGGATGAACTCATCAACAGAGCCAAGTCTGTTGTTCCTCTCAAGCAACGCAGACAAACTCTCAGGCAGCCCACCACGGTTACTGCCATCTGCAATTACAAGAAAATGGATGTAAGTTACTAATTATTTTTTCACCTTCACTGTGTATCTATGTATCTGTCTGTCTATCTATATGTAAAAGTCGTCATCCCCCTTATAAGAAGGGGGCTGAGTCGAAGCAAAATCATCGACTTTTTGTGGCAGAAAAATTAGGAGGAGGGGATTCCCAGTCCCCTAGCTTAGCCCCATTTAGTCTACTTTTACGACGCGCAGGGGAATATGAAGATGTTCTTGCCCCCTTCCCTTTAAGGGGACATTTTTTTCTCTGGAGAATAAATGTTTAGAGTTTATTATTATTTTTTTTTTTTGTACTTTTATCCGTGTGTACAAATGGATTTCTTCGATACGCATGAAATGAGTTGTATCGGCCGCAGGTTCGATTCTTGCCTGAATTGAATTAACTTTCACCGTCTCATGTCATTACCAATGAAACTAAGCAATTAATTGGAGGACAGTGATTTCATATAGGTCTGCCTGCTTATGCAGCCATTGCTTGGAAATCACTGGGTCCACGTATTTGGGGAAGGGGCTGTATTCAGAGAATCATCAATATGTTTTGGTAATTTTAAAACTTTTAACTGAAAAATTATAAAGAAAATTATTTTTATCCTTCATTGCTATCTGTACTTCGTACATATTTATTGATCTTTTTTTTATATGTCATAGTATTGTCGGTAGAATGCAATAGGAAGGGGATCCAGCCTTTTAATCCCCAGCTTCAGTCAGTCTGTTTCCACCTCCCATAATAGGGACAAATAAAACGAGAATTATCATAACTTTTTTTTACTCATCTAAATACGCATTTTTGTATCTTTTTCAGATGAGTATCAACAAAGGTGAGCGTTGTACCGTACATGACAATAGTAACCGCGTCAAATGGAGCGTTATTACCAGCACTGGCAACAAAGGTCTGGTGCCAGGCGTCATTTTCACCATCCCACCACCCAACCAGGAGGCTATCGACGCCGCCGAGAAACTGCGGCGCCAGTACGAGAGATGTATCGCCCTCTGGCAGAAGAAGCAACTGCGCATGCGCCAAAATATGATCTTTGCCACGATTAAAGTCGTCAAGAGCTGGGATCTAGCTCAGGTATATTTATATATTTTTTTATTTAATTTATTTTGTAATTACTATTTGTTTCGTTACTGACCATTTTTTTCTCTAGTGACTTTTCATTATTTAGGTATTAGTAGTTTATATTGTTTTCGTTTTATAGGAAAACATATATATATATATATATATATATATATATATATATATATATATATATATATATATATATATATATATATATATATATATAGTATGATGTATATTAATTAATGTGGATCAATCTCAGAATGTTGTATTTAGGTACGTAATCAGGGATTGAGATAAAATACGGATTCTTATTGTGTGATTGAGGCACATAGCCCAACTAAGCCAAACAGTAAATTTTACAGTCAGCCATACTAGTTGCTTAATTTGTGATTGAGGTTGTATGCAGGTGCTTCATTTGGGATTGAATTACAATGGTGTCTATTCTGTGATTGATCCATTGATGCTAATTAGAATGATTCACAGATGTTTCGTTTCCTTTTCAATAGTTTATTACATAAGGTGCCTATTGTTAGATTGATCCGTTTATTTTATTCAGAAGGATCCTCAGATGTTTCGTCTCGTTTTTCATTAGTTTAAGTATATCAGGTGCCTATTGCTGGATTGATCCGTTGAAGTTATTTAGAATTATTCGTAAAATGTTGTGTCTCTTTTCCATTAGTTTAAGTACACCAGGTGCCTATTGTCTGATTGACGCATTGATGTTATTTAGAATGATTTCCAGATGCTTCGTCTCCTTTTCCTTAGTTCAGGTACATCAGTGCCTATTGTTGGATTGATCCATTGATATTATTTAAAATGCTTTACGCTTGTTTTGTCTCGTCTGCATTAGTTTAAGTACATCAGGTGCCTGTTGTCTGATTGATCCATTGCTGTTATTGAAATGTTTCATGCTTGTTTCGTCTTTTCATCAGTTTAAGTACATCAGGTACCTATTGTGGGATTGATCATTTACTATTATTTAGAATTATGCACTGATGTTTCGTCTTTTTTTCCATTAGTTAAGTACATCTGATGCCAATTGTCTCTTTATTAGTTTAAGTACATCAGGTGCCTATTGTCTGTTTGATCCATTGCTATTATTTAGAAGGATTCACTGATGCTTCGTGTCTTCTTCGTTAGTTTGTTTTATGATTATAGCACCAGTATGCGCAAAAAGCAAACAAACAAATAAACAAACAAACAACGGCCCTCATCGGGCCTGGGCACGAATAAAACATAGAGAAACAGATAGGGAGTGTTCTGACGTGTTAGATGTGAAGGGATGATAAGAGATGTGTAGCGAATATCCAATAATATGAGCATTCGATGTTGATGTAGGCATAGAAAAAGAACCTACATCAGGTTGTTAATTGTCTCTTCATATAGGTACATCAGGTACCTATTGTTGGATTGATCCATTGATGTCATTTAGACTTTTTTTCACTTGTTTCCTCTCATCTTCATCAGTTTATCGCCATGGGACCCGAGCAGCGGAACGCCATCCGCCGAGCGCTGAATGAAGACGCCGAAAAGCTCATCCAGGAAGGTGACCCGAACGACCCACAGCTGCGTCGTCTCAAACGTGAGATTGACGAGGTCAACCGACTCTTCGATGAATTCGAGAGACGTGCCAATGGTAAGTGCGACACGTCCTCTCTGTATAACAACCAAGGGAAGGGGGGTGAAAGAATAGGTAAAGATGATTGCCCCTCAGTACACTGAATAGCCTCGTAATTAGGTTAAGTTAGGGTGAGTTAGGTTAGGTTAAATTAGGTCAGTGTATAAGCTAACCTATGTTAACCTTACCGAACCTAACAATATACGGGGTTATTTAATGCACTAAGGGTTGCTAATCTTGACCTGATCCGGAGTGAAGATAGGTTTAATAATGTGGGGCCCTTTTTCTCTTCGTTCTTTGGTGAACTTGAGAGATGACTGTATGTGAAGCAAATGGATTTTTGTAAGTCGTTCTATTCGCTATATTCAGTTTCTTACCATATATATATATATATATATATATATATATATATATATATATATATATATATATATATATATATATATATATATATATATATATATATAAGTATATATTTCTAGTTGTATATTGATCAAATCATGGAATGGTAATAAAAACCTTCTAGACATTTATGCCATCAATAATGCGTGTATTGTGTATATATATATATATATATATATATATATATATATATATATATATATATATATATATATATATATATATATATATATATATATATATATATATATATATATATACACTCTCAACATAATTCAAAATTATGTCAGTTTATTTCCGTTCCAACAAATGCCAGGATTATTAACCATAATCTTGAATAAACGAATTATTGTTATCAAATCGCTTATCTTAGTTTGAATAATAGGAATTGTTCTGATTATCATCGATTTGTATGTAGTTAGTCATCTGGTTTAGTGTATTGCTGTTTTTATTCGTGCGTGCGTTCGTATGTCGGAAGTCATGCAGTGAATAGAGATGAGTCAGGCAAGACTGCAGTAGAAGGGATGAATTGATTTCTTAAAAAAGAAAATGGGACTATTTCCAGAGGGAATATTAAAGATAAGGAGAAGAACAAAACGAGGTGGCAACACTGTTTTTTCGGGCTTAGACACGGTCTGGTCTCCAACATGGCTGGACGTTGGCCGTGTCATCTTTCTCTCTCTCGTCCTTCATTTTTCGATCTTCCGCCGTAGCCTCTTAATATTGTCTCTTTTGTTTTAATAGATCGTGACATTAATAAGTCTGGTGTATGATTCCACTGTATTGTTTCGTGCCAACGTCCTTTCGCAGTATTGTTTATCTTTCGTCGTATCTGTGATAGCTGTGGTTGTGAAACTAAGTTTAGAAAATTAGACATGATCCCACCGAAGGGTTATTTGACCTTGTTAGGTCCAGTGTGGGATGCACACGGGAAAATATTCAAATGTCGATTGAAAAGTTCGGAACACGATGAAGGAAAAGATCGAGAGAGTGGAGGTGAAACAGACGCAGGAGAAAGTTTGGAAGGAACCGTGTTATTTTTAGACAAAATTCGCTTGTTAGACATTTCTCAGGATTGTCCCGTGGCTCATTGTAAGTGTAGTTGTCATGAAAATAAGCCCTGTTGTGCCTCCAGAGAGGAACCTTTTTTTGATCAAGAAAATTGGAATGAGTCTGAAAATGGGGCGGCGCTGGGTGCGGATACTTCTCCCTCGGGTAAGTCTCGTTAACTTTTTCTCTCTTTTTGTGGGGAAAATTCCATAGAACACATATTTCGACGGTGCTGTTGGAAGAACTTGTTTGTTAAGCTATAGTTCTCTAGTTTTGATTATATATATATATATATATATATATAAAAAATAAAATTCCACGAAATCTGATTTATATTTTACTATTTGCGAGTTAAACTTAGACATAATACCGAATGTTACTGCTCTTGGCAGAAAATTCGAGTTACCTTAGACATTAACTATTGTACCCCTGAAGAATACCCAACGTAACCAGCTCAAGTCATACCACTAAATCCCTCAATTTTTAAAATGAACCAATGCTGTTACTTTGTCTTATGAATAATTCAATTCTATCCCCTACTTTTAAGAATGAAGCAGATTTTTTTTTTAATTTTTGAGAATAAACGAGTTTTATTCCCTAATTTCAAGAATGAACCAATTTTGTTCCCTTCTTCTAAGATTGAACCAAGTCTCTTCCGTACTTTTAAGAATGAACCAATTTTGTTCCCTACTCTTCAGAATGAATCAATTTTGTTCTCTTCTATTAAGAATGAACCAATTTTGTTTCCTTTTAAGAATGAATCGGTTCTTTTCCCTGATTTTATAATGAACCAATTTTGTTCCCTACCTTTAAGAAAGAACCAATTTTATTCCTTTTAGAATGGATCTACTTTGTTCCCTACTGTTAAGGATCAACCAATTTTGGTCCTTTCTTTTAAGGATGAACCAAATTTGGTCCTTTCTTTTAAGAAGGAACTAAAATATTTATTTATTTATTTTATTTTATTTTTTTTTTTTAATTTTTTTTAATATATATATATATATATATATATATATATATATATATATATATATATATATATATATATATATATATATATATATATATATATATATATATATATATTAGAAGGAACCAGTTTTGTTCCCTAATTTTAAGAATAAACCAATTTTGTTCCTCGCTTTTAAGAATGAGCCAACCCTTACCACAAGGGATTTTTGGAATGATTTTTATTCATCTATATAATTAAAATAGTAAATTATGATTGTTTCTTCTTCTTCTTCTTCTTCATTACTTATTATTTTTATTATTATTCTTGCTATTATTACTATTTTTATTATTTTTATTATTTTTATTATTATTATTATTATTATTATTATTATTATTATGATTACTTTTATTATTATTTTTATTTTATTATTATTATTATTATTATTATTATTATTATTATTATTAATATTATTAGTATTATTATTATTGTGAAAAATAGTTACATAATTTAATACCCTATACTTAAACCGATATTTGTCATTAGTTTAAAGTTAAATCTCAAAGTAAATGGGGTATGCATTTATATATTTTATCCCGTGCGATTCACGAAAAATACCGAAATATTTTACTTTCATTTCAAACCTGTCCTTCGTTTGAAAACGAAATCTTGACTTCCAAATTCTTAAATATTGTCTTTCTGCCCGTCAAGCCTCTTATTTTCAGTCTTGCAGATTACAGTTCATGTTCTTGTTTCTTATCATTTTGGATACCCCATAATTTTTGGCCCGAGGTCACGAAAAATTCATATTAGTCTCAGTATTGAATGAAAGCTAATGCGGGTAGGTTAGTGGAGTCGGTCTTCTTCTGGTTTTTATATACTGGTAAATGTTTACTCTTTCACCCGTGTCCCTTAGGTAATGAAATTTACTTTTTTTATTAATGGTTATTTGATGTTTTTTACGAATCTGACCTTCAACACTGGAAATTATTTTTCATATAACCTAACTTAATTTACCTTACATAACCTTTCCTAACGTAACCTAACCTACATTACCTTATCTAAAGACGAGTAATTGACAACGATTTTGAAGGTCGTATTCGTTCAGAAGCAAATATATTTAAAATATCTAAACCTAGGCTACTTGAACAACCTTAAATAGTGGATGAGACGGGTGTAATAGTAAAAAAAATGACTATATTTTCCTATAAAGAAAACTTTGCCACGATTAATTGATATGCTTTTTTGGGGATAAAAGAAACGACTCAGCACTTGAGCGCTTACGAGTATATCGTATTATCTTCAGTGGACGTTTATTTCGCGGCTCAAATATTTATATTTACAAGATTTTCATTACACACACACACACACACACACACACACACACACACACACACATAGTTTTAAGGACAGGTATGATAAGTATCACTAAGTCTAAAAATGGAACCGATCAGGAGACGGGAAGATACGAGCTTTGGGCTCTTTCCCGTAAACACAATTAGGTAATCACAATTAGGTAATCACACACACACACACTCACTCACTCACTCACTCACTCACTCACTCACTCACTCACTCACTCACTCACTCACTCTCTCTCTCTCTCACACTCTCTCTCTCTCTCTCTCTCTCTCTCTCTCTCTCTCTCTCTCTCTCTCTCTCTCTCTCTCTCTCTCTCTCTCTCTCTCTCTCTCACATATATATATATATATATATATATATATATATATATATATATATATATATATATATATATATATATATATATATATATATATATATATCATGACATTTGCGTAATGTGTGTGGTAGAGATTAAGAAATAATTTATCGTTATTTGAGCCTTTGTGAGGTTTTGTTGATAATATCTTCACTGGGTCCTGTAATTCTGGACTTATTTTTTAATAATAATAATAATAATAATAATAATAATAATAATAATAATAATGTGAAGAGTGAGATTGGTTGAATTTGAATTTGAATTAATACTGTTCTTTTTCGTAAACATATTCGTTATATGCACTGTGTGTGTGTGTGTTTTTTTTTTTTGTCCCTTTAATTCCCTATTTTAGGGGTGAAGACAGAAAGGTTGGAACTAGGTTAAGGCTGGATGCCTTTCCTAATGCCTCGCAGTGGGTTTGTTACTTTTCGAATCGAGCTCTCTACTTGCTGCGCTACCACACTTTGTGTCTTGGGTTCGAGACCCGGTCAGGGGTAAAACATGATTCATATATATATATATATATATATATATATATATATATATATATATATATATATATATATATATATATATATAATGTTTCGGTTTTACGTCACGAACTCCCTTTTCTTCTAAGGGCTAGGATGGTTTCCTTCTTGCGAAGGACTTGTTTTGGTAGATGTAATCGTTACCCTGAGCGTATGGCCTTACTAACCTCAGTCCGTGACGGGGTGCGAACCCTCGACCTACCGCCTAAGAGTCGCGGACGCTACCATTTTGCCACGGAGACTACCACATGTGTATATATATATATATATATATATATATATATATATATATATATAATATTATATATAATATATATGGGTTCGCGCTCCTTCACGGTCTGAAGTTAGCAAGGGCATGCATTCAGGGTAAGGATTACATGTGCCAAAATAAGTCCTTCGCAAGAAGGCAACCGTCCTAGCCCTTGGTAGAAAAGGGACTCCTTTACGTAAAACATATATATATATATATATATATATATATATATATATATATATATATATATATATATATATATATATATATATATATATCGGTATTTTTATTACCCACACTGCAGAATCATATGCTTGTCAAATTCCTTAAAAAAATTATAATAAAAAAAAAATCGAAGAAATATGAAGATAATGTGTATGCCAGGTTAATAGTATGTTTGTTCGTGCCCTTAGCGTGACGCAGTTTTTTTTCTTATTTTGTTTACTGTTTTGGAGGGGGTTCCTGATCAATAAACAACCCTCCCCCCTTTCGTCGTTTCTCCTGCATTATATATATATATATATATATATATATATATATATATATATATATATATATATATATATATATATATATATATAATATTCCACTTCATTTTTTAAATTTAATTCACTTTGTCTTTTTTCGCACAGTATTATGTTTGTCAGATGACTTAAGTTGATTATTGTACATATAAATGGAACAGGTAACACATTTGTGTATGTATGTGTGTGCAGTTCTTTCTTGATTTTATCCCCCTCCCCCTCTTGAGGTCTTTGGGTAGTCGAATTCCTTCATACTCAACTATTTTCTGTGTCTTTTTTTTCTCTTGTAAACAATTCTACAGAACTTAAAAATTATAAATATTTAGAGTTATGATTGTCGCGAATCTAGAAAACGTTTATGGGTACTTCGGTATAATTATTCCTACTTGTCCCTTTGAACATTTCTTTTTTTTAAATTATATATTTGCTTTAACTTTGTTATGAAATCTATGGGCTTCTCTCGTAAAAGGTCGCCACTAGCCTGCTGGCTAGTACAGTGGTAACGCGCTGGCTTCGCATTCACGAGGTCGAAAGATCGGTTCCCGTCCAAGACCGAGAGTTTAAGCTGTTTACTGGCAGGAACTGCTGTGGTTGGACACCACAGTGGGGGGTTGGGGCTTGCCCTGGCTGACGAATACCCATTGTATTGAAATGGAAATAAAGTTTATTATTATTATTGCGTTCTCCTGCGTCACACCACGCACCGATGTCCTCCCTCACCACATCCCCAAACCATTTTTGGTCTACCCCCCTCCTGCTTGGCAGCGCCATCTTCAGCAGCCTTCTCCCAACAAAATCCTCATTTCTCCGCAGCGTATGCCCAAATAATTTCAGTCTCGCCTCTTTCAATTATGTCCCCAAACCGGCCTTAGCCATTCATTTGGAAGAGTGGTTGTTGTATAACAGACACATTTGTTTTTTCTAAATATTAATCATATATCTAGACTAAATATTCCGTGGTTTTCTTTCCAGAACCAAAGCCAGGCACCGTATTGGTAGAGCAATGTAACAGTCTGAAAGAATATTTGGACATGATGGAGAAAGTTCTTATTCAACGTTGTTTAGCATCTATTCCAAGAGACCTGGACTTGCTTGAACAATTAGTCATTGAACACAAGCAATTTGAAAATGATCTGTCTTCTCATGAACTTGAGGTAAGGGATAAATGAGTTTTGAGGACTGCATATCGTTTGGATACAAGTGGCAACTTGGCTCTATTTATACTTGGTGCCAGGACTCTTCATCATGGCAAGACACCCTAGGGTAGAATGCCAGAGCTTATATTACACCAAAAGTAGCAGTACACAACGTTTCAACATTCGCCACCGTGCATGTTGAGTGTCACTAGTTCATGTTCTTGTAAATGTAGTGCATGATAATTTTCATGAAATCGGCACTTATGTGAAGTTTACAATAGCACCCAATCGAAGGATATTTAATCACCCAAACGATGTGCCTGTTCACCAGATGCAATAGGATTGTACTGAGAAATTGCGTCATCGCAGGCTAAATAATTTATTTCTTTATCATCGAGATCTGGACAAATACAAAACAGTCAGTCATTTAACAATTTGAGAATGTTATATTTCTTCTCACCCATTTGACCCAATATTTTTCCAAAATGAAAATCCTTCTGCGTTTAAGTCTGTTAGGTTTAATGCATTAGGAAAATGTCAATATCTCTAATTTCGAAAAATCATAATTTTATTTTTTTTCCTTCATTTAGGTCAATAGCATTCTGAAAAACACTAATCCTCTCGTAATACCATAAAATCTTGTATGTTTTCAACCTAGGTCAAAAGAATTCTTAAAGATAATTATTCTTTCATATATCTGTAGATCTATCTATTTTATCTTTTAGGTCGAAAGTATCCAGAAAAACTATCAGAATCTGACCAGAAGAACACCAGCAATCCAGCGGACAGTGGAGAGCATCACACAGCAGTGGGATCGTATATGGCAGCTCTCGCACGTTTACATCGAGAGGTAGGTCTTAGTCTTCTCAAAATCAAAATTTCGTTAATAACATCCCTCTATCTTCATATATTTTACTTAAAAAGAAATGTCTGTTGTACACCATATTAAAAATCTTATATTATCTTAACCTCGCGTAGCATGACTTTTGGAAGTTGTGTAACAGTGTTCAAATTTTTTTTTATATTCTGGTAATCTAACTTGCTCCATTTTTTTTCTTTTTTTTTTAGAATGAAATGTGTAGAAATCGTAGTGACAGGCATCGAAGAAGGCACACAGGTCGTGTCTGAAGTTGAGCTGAAACTGGCTGAACACCAAGATCTGCCTGATGAACTGGAGGACTTGGAACGTGTCCATCAAGAGCTTCTTGATATTCAACAGATCGTCCAAGACCATCAGGTAATATGGCATTGCAGCTATGATGATGTTTTATTTGGGTTGTTTTTGCCATTTATCTTCGTCAATATATGTTCAAATTGGAAGAAGGAGTAGGCATTTAAATGCACTCTTTATTTACCTATTTTTTTTTTATTAATGATTTGAGTTATGCACAAATTCCATTACTCAATATTTTATCTAGGTCTTCTTCCAGATTTTAATTAATTGCCTCCTTTTGGCATTTTTTAAATTTTTTGCTAAGAAATTCCATTTCTCGCTGTTTGGCTAGGCTAAGTAAACATTATTTTTTGATAACTTTTTCCAGATATTAATTGACCGCCTTCTTGAGGAATGCCGCAACGTGCGCACTCTGGTCGTTAAATCCAGACCCAGCCAGAAGATTCATCCCGATGTCGATAAACTAGAAGAGGATGTCAGGAAGCTGAGAATGAGATGGGAGAACACCTGCTCACAAATTGTTGAAAGGTTTCTGAAGTTACATTTTGTTCTGTTACTAGCTGGTTATAGTAATAGAGTGTATTCCAAAGTCTTTTCGAAAATTTTGTGGTTTACTGAAAGCGCATTTGATTTCGTTGCAGGTTACGAAGCTGTGAAGCCGCTTGTGATCTTCTCATGAAGTATCGCAACGGGCATGACATTGAGAAGGCCGAGCTCAATAATCTCGAAAATGGTCTTCGTAGTCAGAAGATCGAAGATCTGGGTCCATCGGAAGCTGAATTAGAATTGGAGAGGCTCAGGGTAAGCCCCTTGATAATACTAACCCACCGCTTCCTCCTCAATCACAACAGTGGAAAAGAATTGCAACTTTCTTTTAAAATGCTGTTTTTTTTTTTTCTCTCCTCTCAAAAGCTAACAGTGATTCGCAGTAGCTGTTGAATCTCTTTGGATATCGTCATTCTGCTCTTTATAGTAATCAAAATCCTCTTAAATTTATTAAATACCGCATACTACCACTACAAAATATGTGATGGTGAAACCCATCTCATTAATACTGTATAGTGTCCTGTTTGGGATCTTTTTTTTCTTCAACTGTTTTATTCCTTTCAGTACTAACTCAAAAAGCCTCATTCATGAATTCAATCACATACCTACATCTACCCATCCACACTACCTGCAAAAAAAAAAAAAAAGATGAACATCAGCGAGTCCTTCCCAAACCTTATCCTTTTTTGTACCTTTTCCAAAGCCTCCTGACCAAGAAGAATGGTTAAGTTATCGACTTTCATCCATACCCCCAACATCTACCTCATCTTCCAGGTTGTTGACTGGAAACATAAGTGTCTTGAACGTTTGACAGGGACTGTGATAATGTCATTCTATT
Organism: Halocaridina rubra; assembly: GCA_037179515.1. Classification (NCBI taxonomy): domain Eukaryota; kingdom Metazoa; phylum Arthropoda; class Malacostraca; order Decapoda; family Atyidae; genus Halocaridina; species Halocaridina rubra. Next base: position 39,342 of record JAXCGZ010000636.1, read on the forward strand.
TTTCAGGTTTGATAAGGTATTCTCCCCTTGCAGGTATTTTTAATTATCATTATGTGTTTTCTTTCAGGAGTATATTAATGCAATACCTTTTCTTTACAGAGTATGTACATGAAAATTATAGAGAAGAAAACAAGCATTGAACATGTAAATACACTTGGCGGCCGATTCATACGTGAAGCCAAGGTATGTGTTATAGGCACAGGCACAAAACCCAGAAAAAAAAGATATATAAAAATACATATCACAGAAATATATATAAAACATTTGAATGGTCACCCAGATTTTCACATTTTATGTACATCAGTTTGACATGAATGAAATGGTATATAGTCCTTTGCAGGTTTTTTTTTCCAGGTGGTGACTTAATTCAGAATTTTCCCCCCAACTGTACATTCTGTTAAAATGATAGTTTTTCAGTTTCATTACTGAAATGCATGCATTTCCTGTTCTCAGGAAAAAAAGACTGTGAGTAATTAATTAGTAATTATTAATCATAGATTGGCATGTAATTATCACTTACTTAAACATTGTTGTAATCAATAATAATAATAATATAATAATGATAATAATAATAATAATGGTTTAGTTGAAGATAACTGCTGCTTTCGGTGGCTTCAGTCTCTCTCTATCGCTCTCCCTCTTTTTCATGTCCTAAAAGGAATAGAAAAAAAAGACCAGCACCAAATTATGGCTTAATGATAATTCTGGTCATAACCTTTACTAACTCAGAACTAATTCCAACACACCCTCTGTAGATCTATGACTTACGCCTGGCCCAGTACAAGGCCAGTCTAGAAGAAGTTCACCCTAGTCTGGACGCGAGCCTTAGCAAGAGGCCTCGCATTCAGAGTGGACAAGAGAATGTTGCCGTTCAACTGGACGCCATGAACTCCCAGTACCAGTTCATAGCGGATGAGACTTACGATCGCATTGCCAAGATCTACAACAGATTCCAACACGAAAAGAACTTCAGTGTAAGTACAATATTTATTAGTTTTTTTTACATGTTATTATATTTCAAGCTTTAGGTTTTCTCTGCATAGCGGTAACGTCTGCAACTTTGAAAAGTTAAGTTCTAGGTTCGTGGCCTGCCAAAGTCTGACATTAGCAAGGGCATGCATTCAGGTTAACGAATGCACCTGCCAAAAGCAAAGCCCTTCGCAAGAGGGGACCATCCTAACTTTTAGTAGAGAAGGGAGTCTGAGTCTGTGACGTAAAGCAGATCACACATATCAGACTTTGGCTTTATTTGAGTGAAGTCAGGAAACTACACGGATAAAGTTTTATTTCTAGGATTTCTGCTTAGCAGTGTCTTTTATGCAATTTTTGTACTACATAGAGTTTTTTGTATTGAGAAGGAAAAGCTATCCGGTATATGTGAGAGGGAGGCGGCATACTTCCCTGTGGGTGGGAAACATATTAATATCGTGGTCTTTACTGGAAAGAGAATTTATCCTGTTGTAATATAATGATTTTTATTATAAAGTTAAAGAAACTGTAACGATAAACTCATTTTTCTCTGACCCTCGTAATACTTCACTAAATTTATAAGTTCGTTTTATTTATTTCCATGATATAATGTACTTGAAATCTGGCACAGTAGGAATTTTTGAAGGTTCGTTTTATTTTTTTACCTGATATAATGTTCTATATAAGTAGCCCAGAATTTAACCGCAAGCTAATTTGTTATTAAAGACAAATTCAGAGTTTATTTTTTTTTCTTTTTTAATGTGTTATAATGTCATTGTTTGATCCTATTAGGGGGTAGACAGAGAAATTCACCCCTCCCCCTACTTCAAACATGCACCTACATCTACCCATCCACACTACCCGAAAAAAAATGGTCCGCGTTATTGGAGCTGGGGATTTTGGTCCTTATTAAAATTCTAGTTGGGTGGTGATAGTCTGTGCTTCTGACACCTTGTAGCTGGTCTGTATTGAATATCGACTCGAGCCTTATACGGTGAAAGGTCTTGTTTTGATGAACAAGGGGAAGCCGCTTCTAATTTAATGGTGTCTTTTATGTTTTCAAGAAGCACTTGCCAGTAAAATATAATGTGATAAGTACATTGTTAAGCTGAATTTTTGTAATTAAAGGACTTACAAACGTTCATTTTACGTATTCTGTGTTGCACGTATTCATTTTTATTTTTGCAAAATGATTGGCCACAGGTTTCCATATTTTATAGGTTAGTAGAGTTTGATAAGGAATATAATATATATATATATATATATATATATATATATATATATATATATATATATATATATATATATATATATATATATATATATATATATATATATATATATATATATATATATATAATGTGTGTGTGTATTTATGGGAACCGCGATTGTGTAGTGGTTAGAATACTTGACTCGGGAGGTGACAGACTCTTGATCAAGCCCCAATGGGACGCTAGGGATTATCAAAAGACTTATCATTATATATATACAGCCATGATATATAGACGGGTAAGTATCAGGAAATAGCTGTTGTTCTTAGTATATGCTAAGCGTACAAAAATGCAGAATATGAGGCTATGTTAATTATAAGATTAAAAGTTTGCCTTTATAAAATTTATTAGAACTTCCAAGTGGGTAAGTGATATGATATTAATGAGTGTATTATGAATGTATTTAGGTAAAGATAAGGTTAGTATATGAGAGATTATTTATGAAGAGAGTAAAAGATATTCGTGCTTGGCTAATTCTGTTGGGCTAATTAAGAAACGGCAATGACTAACTTCATTATCTTTATATATAGAAACAAACTGTCTGTAGTTTTGTTTAAGTGTTTGTTGCTCAAGATATCTTGATTATTGGTATTTACTGTGTTTCTCCTTGTTACTTTTTTCGTATCATAATATTGATCCGTTTATCAATTTTACGGCGATAATCATTCATACGAAAAGATATCATCATTAAAGTAATTAAAAAATACAATTATCGTGTTTCAAGAGCCTTGGTAAGGTAGATAGAGGTCTTTTACTCCTGCGCGTGTGGAAGTGAAAGGGAGTCCATGCTTTAAATGGAGTGAATCCTTTTTCTTCTTTTTTAAATCAAGGCCGTTGAACATCGGGTCAACTTTTGAATGGAAAGACATAATGTCTTGAAACAGTTCTAAAAGCAATGGATTTTCTTGATATAGGCCAATTATGTGGTTTTGGGAACGGTTTAAAAGGGTAAGGTTGTTAAATTAGATATTAACGTATTTTAACCTAGCCTGTCCTAAGAAACCTGACTAATTACGGGGTATTTAATTTTCTGGGGTCGCTAATCCTTATCTGATCCGAGTTTTTTTTTTTTATTGTTTCTATGCCTACAGCTACATTGAATATTCTTGGATATTCATTACACATCTTTTATCATCCCTTTACATCTGACAAGTCATGACACTCTCCATCTCTATTTCTCTTTATGTATTTTTCGTGCCCAGGCCCGATGAGGGCTGTTTTTATTTTATTATTTTTTGGCCCGTCCTGGTGTCGCAGTCATTAAAAAAAAAAAAAAAGCTATTTACTCACGAGTTACCGTAGTTCTTAATACGCGTTTACGCTTTATATGTATTTCTTTAATTGCTTATTTTACGCAAATTCCCCATTGGTTTATCTTTGTGTGTACATTCGCGTAACTGCTTTTTTTTAAGATTTAAATTGTTTATTGCGTAGTTTTAAGTATCGATCATGTATCTCCGTAATATTTCTATTTTGTAATAGAAACTTTGAGGTATGTTGTCAAAAATAGAATATTATATGAAAACTGTTGATGGTTTGGTATTTATATTCATTTATTAAACCCATAACTGTACATTGGGAGGGGGGCGTCATGTGTGCGAAGAAGCACTCTCGGATATACAAATGTTCACTACTTCAAATTCAAATATATTCTATTTCCAGGGTGACAATGGCTATTCTGCTACAACACTAAGAATACACTTTTAATTAGAAATGTAAATGAACAAATACATAAGAGGATGATACGTACACTTACAACGGACAGAAATAAAGCTTACCTAGAAAATTAACATTACCTAGAATTAACAGATGTACTGCATATGCAATTCCCATTTAACAAAGAATAAACAGATAACTGAGTAAAGCGGATTAATAATAATAATAATAATAATAATAATAGTCAACCAGTTCATTTCTCCTATATATTATATAGTTGACTGTCTTTATATCAGCTTTGACTATTTATATATATATATATATATATATATATATATATATATATATATATATATATATATATATATATATATATATATATATATTTCCAGAAATAATTGCAAATGACATTTTTATACATAAAAGTATTTTCAAATCTATCATTCTTGGAGAGAGAGAGAGAGAGAGAGAGAGAGAGAGAGAGAGAGAGAGAGAGAGAGAGAGAGAGAGAGAGAATTGTGTCCGTGTGTGTGTTTATACGGGATAGATGTCTGGAGAGGGCGGAGTGGTCTTTGAGTGGAGTTTACCAAATATGGAGTGTTGCGGAGCCGAACCTCCTCACATGTAAGTACACAAGAAGAGTTGTCACAATAGTCATCAGCATTCAAGCCAGTCTCTTGCAGTCATTTTGAGGTTATCTCATTTGTTCTTTCTATTTATTCTGACACGTCAAAAGCTTATGCAATATATGGTAATTGTCGTGCGATATACTGAAGAGAAATTTCTCAGTACTAGGAGAGGCTGTGGGCTGGAGCTCTTAGGAACGAAAGGACGAGAAGGGCACAAGTACCATTCCGTAAGCACGTGAATCATTTCCTTTTGGAATGGGGGAATGTGAGCGCGTCAGAGTTGCTTATAGTGCGTGCAAGATACATAAATGTACTCGTTATTTAATTTCAACTTTCGCTCTTAATTATTGGTGTTTTAGGGTCCCCTCTGAGGTAAAATTAATTCTACGTTTGGATGTTAACATCGTTGAAGGAGCAATAGTTTAAATGGTCGGTGGAGGGAATGTTGCATGTGGGTGGATATTCAGGGCTGCCTCGAGAGGGTAGGCGGGACTAGTTCTTTATTGCCACGCCTTTTGTATACTCTCTCTCTCTCTCTCTCTCTCTCTCTCTCTCTCTCTCTCTCTCTCTCTCTCTCTCTCTCTCTCTCTCTCTCCTAACACCCATCTCGACACAAACCAATGCTAATGAAGTCCGCTTTTTTTTTCTTCTACTTTTATATTTTGTATCTTATTTGAGGCCACCTTTCTGATGCAGCTGTTGGCGTGCATGAAAGCTATCCCTCGGAGAGCTTCCATTTTGATTGGCGTGTTTGACTACTTGTTAATTCAAACAACCAACAGATTATTTTCTCCATTTATCAAAACATGCAAAGCGATTGCCTCGGGCTCCTGTTAACTTATTTGGTAGTTAGTTTAGGAGAATGTCTCATATGAACACGAATCCATGTTTTATGTAGTAATAAAATGCCTTAGAGAAAGTTTTTTTTGTGTGCTCAATTTTGGAGGGTTCTGGAAGAGATAACTATACGGTACTGTGAGTAAGGGGCGTTGGTGAGAGAGAGAGAGAGAGATGAGAGAGAGAGAGAGAGAGAGAGAGAGAGAGAGATGATGATGATGATGATGATGATTTAAGTGTGAAAGGAAAAGGAAAAAGATGTGGGCGAGATCACCTTGTAGTATCCCAGATGACTAGGCGTTTTTTTGATGTCATCCCTGTATTAAATAGAAAGGCCCTTGTGACGTAATTCTCGCCTGTCTGCTTCAAGATCAGTGGGCGCCCTTGAAGAGCAACAACTTTTGTGCTTTACCTTCGTACATTGAATAAATGAAAATAACTTCGTTTTCTTTAGCGTGATTTCATATTTAAGGATATATAAATTACAGGTAATCTGTGTGAATTTGAATTTGCATGGATTGTGATATATCTCTACACTTAAAGAGATATGTTATTCGTCAAAGAAATTTATATGACTAATCATGAAATAGAAATAAAAAATTGAAGAGTTTCGGTGGTATTAGTAATTTTAGATTGTGGTTATACGTGGGCGGTCCGAGAGTGGGAGGAGTTCTGGTTACTCCGGGAAGCGTCTATCGGCCAACCACAGGGCAAGGCGCTGTGCCCTCCCTCTTCACCCACATTTGAGTCTAGAGAGAGAACACATCGGTGGCTCTCAGCAGTACCTTTTGAAACCCCCTTTCTGATGGCTTGGGTATTTGTAAGACCAACACCGTGCCCTGACGAAAAAGAGGTGCAAATTCCTTCTGTGGGATTAGAAGAGATTTTTAATCGATTCTTGTCTCTTGGATTATATATCTAGTATGTGTTATAAAGTAAAAGTGACTGTTAAAATGGTGTCTCATACAGTTAATGGAAAATTTGTCAGTCAGTGATTATAAGAAATTTGATATTTAATCTGTGCCAAGAGCGAGTGACGTTGTTTTCTCATTAAAAAGGAACATCATGTCGGCGTTTAGTGGCAAAAGCCTCGAGGTTGGGTGGAGCTCCAGTGTAGGTCAAAAAAACAACACAAGTACCACCTCGAGCAACAACAGCAGTAGTTTTTCTCGAATAACCTCTTCGGCCTTAGCCTCCAGCTCATTCACTAGCTCAAGGATGTGTAGTTCTAGCTCTTTCAGTTCAGAAACTTTGAAATCAAGTTTCATGTCTGAAAACCGAAACTCTCAAAAATTCGACTTTGGAGAGAAAAAGGCGCGTTCGAGTTTTGAGAAGATCGGTGCATTTAATACCTCTTCATCGTCGTTTTCCAGCAACAGAAATAGTCTAAGCTCGAATCTTTTAAGTGGAGTCGAGTTACCGAGATCTCGCTTGGCGAGCACCGATGCTGCAACGCGACCTATATCGATCGCTACAATGGGTTCGAATTCACTTAATAGAAGCAGATTTGATTCCCGAAATTTAACTTCCACTCTTTTGGGGTCTTCGAGTACGACCACGAGTGATAAGTCATCCAAAGAGACAACGCCCATTTTTCCAAGTGTCGGTGGGACTTCCAGGTCTGGTGCCACCGTTCTTCCAAGTTCAAGGTCAAACGCTTCCAACTTTGGTCACCCGTCAAGGTCGAATACGAAATCTTTCACCAGCAATGCAGAAAAGTTCAAATCCAGTCCTAAGACTTCTGGAAGTTCAGCCAAATCAGAATTTCTTATTGGAAATCGGTCAAGGTTAAGTAAAGATGGAAACAGGTCCTCAAAACTTGAAGCTATCGGGTCCCAGGCTTCAAAAACCAACGGAACCCATCACGGAGTTTCAAAACCCACCAAGACCACTTCGAAACGAGAATCTCTCAAGAAAGGAATCGGTAAAAGAGAAACTGACCCTCACAAGCATACCTTAGACGCAGCTAAAGGGAGCAGTGCGATCAAAAACATAACTGTCGAAGAAAATAAGGCGAAGTTTCCAAAGAAAATGAAGGACGCTCAAAAAAGTAAACCAAGTGAACTTCTTGAAGTTTCTTCCAAGGACGTTGGCCAACTCCATCAGGATTCGATCAAAGTCAGCATAGAAGTTGATAGTTGTGGCGAGGTTGAAATAGCCACTAACGAAGGGGAAGAGGATGTAATAATGAAAGACATCAGTGCACAAACCAGCCCTAGGGAACCTCATTTGCGGCAAGGAAAGTACCCTAAGAAAGGAGATGAACCTATTACGACATTACATGTAAGTTTCTTCTTTCATTCACACAATCGCGAATTAGTCCTTAATTTATATTTTTAATAAATGTCGATGCCATTATTTTTGACGTAAGATTATAAAGGAATGGCTGCGTCCTAGATTCAATTATTATATATGACTTAAATAGAATATATATATATATATATAAATATATATATATATATATATATATAATATATATATATATATATATATATATATATATATATATATAGAGAGAGAGAGAGAGAGAGAGAGAGAGAGAGAGAGAGATAAATTGGACCTTGTCTTGCATTTTCACCTTTGTCCTTGGATACCTGGCACTATTTTTATGATGATGGTAGAGAGTATTCCGTATATATATTACTAACAATTAGATTTTCTTCTGTGTAAAGTTTTTTTCTTCACTTTGTGAATGCAATGCGTCCTTAAATGAAACTTCTTTCTTTTAAGTATTATTATTATTATTTTTAATTGGTAGTAAAATGACAGTATAATATACCGTTTAGATTTTCTTTTGAGTGAAGGGGTTACTTTGACTGTTATACATATTTTGCACTGTGCCCTTATGAAGATCACGAGGAGCTGTGGCTCTTTTCTGGAGCAAGTTGTGGGTGCTCTTAGTTACTCTCAAGCATTGTCAGTGGACACTCGTTTGCGTCTATATATCCCTTGTTTTATTTTTTGAATTTTGTCATGACAAAGAATTATTCAAAGTTGATATCCTTGTGTCTAATCTCCTATTTCCACTATTGAATATAGTCAATGCATTTTTTTTCTCGGTGGAACACGCACACTACATTTGTTTATGGGTTAATATACATTTCTTATTTATGCTATAAAATATTTTACACTTACTTCTTCGGTAGCTTTCATAGGTGACCAACAACCGATACAAACTGTTACGTCCATTTTACAAGCCAAACACCCCAACTGAAGGTCTTTTGGACTTAAATAGGACTGACAAAGCCAGCTCGATAATAGTCTTCCTTTAGTAGCGGTTCCTTTCTTGTACCGACATCTACACCGAATATATAGGCGTGTTCTTTACAAATATCTTACTATCACCTCATCTGACACGTCAAAATACTCCCCATCTATTTCTCTGCTTTCCTTCATATATATATATATATATATATATATATATATATATATATATATATATATATATATATATATATATATATATATATATATATATATATATATATATATATATATATATATATATATATATATATATATATATATATATATATATATATATATATATAATTTTTTTCCCCAAACCAGAGAGGGCAAGTTTCTTTGCTCGTCCTGGTGTCGCACATAAAAAACAAAACAAAACACTTGCTTTCTACCCACGTGAAATTCTGTTTGGTACTGACTGGCGTAACTACATGATGACCTTGAACAGATAGAGGTAAAGGGGGGTGAGTTAGGAGTTGGCGACAATTATTTAATGTTTAGTGGGCTGGAAAGGTTCACTGTGATAGTAGATCAGTGTCCATTATAATAAGGTAAAATAGAGCACGCCCAGCTACACATAGGAAGGCCTTTGGAGAATGGGCGTATGATTTTCTGTTCCTCAGCAAAGAAAATTTTTTTTTTTAGCAAATAGCATTTACCAGTATGAAATAGGCTTAACACATTCGTTTTAATTATAGTCAAAATCTTATATATATATATATATATATATATATATATATATATATATATATATATATATATATATATATATATATTATATATATATATATATTATATATATATATATATATATATATATATATATATATATATATATATATATATATATATATATATATATAATAGTCTTTCCCGCCTACTTTGTGGGTGACTCAAGCAGGATGAAGGGGGGGGGGGAGACGTGGCAACCTTTTATCCCCAAGGAGCTGAGAGGAGTGATTGAGGTGTGTATGGATTGTAGTGAATGCTCGTTTCTTGGTTCGGCCTCCCCCATTACAGGGGGGAATGAGGCATGTGTATATGTATATGTATGAAGAAGAAAAGGCCTATAAATAAATCGCATAGAAAAACGAAGATGTACTATATATTACGACTGGACTCCAGTCCTCTTCAGGTACAAATGATGAAATTTTTACAGAGCTGTAGTGAAAAAATATGGGGAGGGAAGCTGCTAGCTACAAATCCCAGGAGGATCCAGGGATGGGGTTAGCTTCTGATCTCAAGTCAGGTGGACTACGGTCCTTAGGCATAATCTTTCTTAATGAGGACTCTTAAGATTGCTTCATTCACGATGGCAGATCTCCACTGTCCATTCGATAAATTTAAGGATTTTGGTTTTTCACAATGGCTGCTTCAAGTATCTTTCTCTTGTATTGGCAATTACTCCGATATAGCGATGTTGACCCACTCCAGTTAATATGATGACCTGTATCTCGCATATTCACAAATAATGCTGAACTTTCAGCGCCATATATCACACTGTTCTGTTATGCTCTGATATTCTCTGACTTAGCGAACGACCCGTTTGACCTATGTAAGATTTATCACAAGAGCTGCAATTAGTTTTATAAATTCCCGCTTAAAGGTTTCTATTTTTTTATTTTGATACATGTTGATAAGTGACGAACCAATTGTTTTTGGATGATTGAATATGAAATTGGTTTATAAGGGTACTGATGTAGCATTCGTACATGATTATTATTATTATTATTATTATTATTATTATTATTATTAATTATAAGCTCTAGAAATCTTGAAAATAAGGACAGAATATTATGACAGCGTAACCTCATAAAGGGGATGTCAATCTGTGTTTGGCATGATTTATTTAATACTATTTGGAGTAGCCCCTGTTACCAAAGCAAGCTTCGTGAGTGCACTAGTGTGTGCCAGTCACTGGTAGAAATTGGGCCTGAGCACGAAGAAGTCTTAAAGTAAAGAGAAACAGAGATAGGGAGTGTTGTGACTTGTCAGATGTGAAGGGATAATGAGAGATGTGTAACGAAAATCAAAAGTATTTGGTTTTGGTGTTGATATAGAAAAAGACCGCAACTGATTATCGAACAGTCCTACTAAAGCCCAAAAGACCCTTCTGCTTTAGTATCACAACAGGCGACTTGTGTCATGGGCCATTATACTACATGCTAGAAGTTCATTCCTTGGATTTGTTCAGAGGACTTGATTTATATTCCCTGCAGGATCTAGGGATTATTCAAATTGTCTAACCTTTTCTGAATGTCTATGTGTATAATTTTTTCTTTCTTTGAGTAACGCTTAGATAATGAGATATTTTTGTCTTCCAAATATAGCATATCTTAGTTTACTTGTTTTATAGTACGGTACTTTTGCATAAAAAAAAAACATTATCTGCCCATGTATTAATGTATGTATTACTGTAGTGTACTGTATTACTACTTTATTATTACTGTATTAAAATTCATTAATCCTGTATACTTTATGCTTTATGTAATAGTTAAGTGTCTTTTGCCCAAGTATTGTACAGTACAGCATATGTATGTACTGTACAGTACTTTTAATTTTTTTTTTTTTAACCAAAAGAGAAATTTCAAACAAGTCTACCTGCAAATGAACTTTTGGAACCTAACTCGTTCATAAATAGGGGAGAGCCTTTTTCTCATAAGTGTCACATGTTCATTGTGTATTATTTTTCTTAGTTCCAGCTGGAGGATTTGTCTCCTGTGAGCTTGGAAAAAACCTACCGTACAGAGCTCAATATCCCAGATGACAGACATCCGGACATGCTGCCCATCAAAATAC
>JAXCGZ010000637.1:2500-47500 GCA_037179515.1 Halocaridina rubra
ATATATATATATATATATATATATATATATATATATATATATATATATATATATATATATATATATATATATATATATATATATATATATATATATATATATATATATATATATATATATATATATATATATATATATATATATATATATATATATATATATATATATATATATATATATATATATATATATATATATATATATATATATATATATATATATATATATATATATATATATATATATATATATATATATATATATATATATATATATATATATATATATATATATATATATATATATATATATATATATATATATATATATATATATATATATATATATATATATATATATATATATATATATATATATATATATATATATATATATATATATATATATATATATATATATATATATATATATATATATATATATATATATATATATATATATATATATATATATATATATATATATATATATATATATATATATATATATATATATATATATATATATATATATATATATATATATATATATATATATATATATATATATATATATATATATATATATATATATATATATATATATATATATATATATATATATATATATATATATATATATATATATATATATATATATATATATATATATATATATATATATATATATATATATATATATATATATATATATATATATATATATATATATATATATATATATATATATATATATATATATATATATATATATATATATATATATATATATATATATATATATATATATATATATATATATATATATATATATATATATATATATATATATATATATATATATATATATATATATATATATATATATATATATATATATATATATATATATATATATATATATATATATATATATATATATATATATATATATATATATATATATATATATATATATATATATATATATATATATATATATATATATATATATATATATATATATATATATATATATATATATATATATATATATATATATATATATATATATATATATATATATATATATATATATATATATATATATATATATATATATATATATATATATATATATATATATATATATATATATATATATATATATATATATATATATATATATATATATATATATATATATATATATATATATATATATATATATATATATATATATATATATATATATATATATATATATATATATATATATATATATATATATATATATATATATATATATATATATATATATATATATATATATATATATATATATATATATATATATATATATATATATATATATATATATATATATATATATATATATATATATATATATATATATATATATATATATATATATATATATATATATATATATATATATATATATATATATATATATATATATATATATATATATATATATATATATATATATATATATATATATATATATATATATATATATATATATATATATATATATATATATATATATATATATATATATATATATATATATATATATATATATATATATATATATATATATATATATATATATATATATATATATATATATATATATATATATATATATATATATATATATATATATATATATATATATATATATATATATATATATATATATATATATATATATATATATATATATATATATATATATATATATATATATATATATATATATATATATATATATATATATATATATATATATATATATATATATATATATATATATATATATATATATATATATATATATATATATATATATATATATATATATATATATATATATATATATATATATATATATATATATATATATATATATATATATATATATATATATATATATATATATATATATATATATATATATATATATATATATATATATATATATATATATATATATATATATATATATATATATATATATATATATATATATATATATATATATATATATATATATATATATATATATATATATATATATATATATATATATATATATATATATATATATATATATATATATATATATATATATATATATATATATATATATATATATATATATATATATATATATATATATATATATATATATATATATATATATATATATATATATATATATATATATATATATATATATATATATATATATATATATATATATATATATATATATATATATATATATATACATATATATATATATATATATATATATATATATATATATATATATATATATATATATATATATATATATATATATATATATATATATATATATATATAGTCTAGAATACAGCTGAAATGTTTGCCCTTGAAGAGGTTTCAATTACGCACAGAAGTTCAACAAGCTTTCACATGCCTGGAAATTATGCGTGTGTGTTGTCCTTTCCATTTCAATGCAATCAGAAATAGCAGAGGCCATCAACACTGAAGACGAAATTGATGCCCCATTCTCTCTGACTGAGCTACTAAGAGTATGGAAAAGCTCTAAGAACACATCCCCAGGTGCTGATAGAATCACGTACACAATGATTCAAAGTATGGGGCCCCAATGGGATTTTGCTCTGCTCTCTCTGATCAATTCGACATACACACGAAGAATCAGACCAGCCTCATGGAACAGAGCAGAAATTCAGCCCATCCCAAAACCACAGAACCCTGACAACCCTCGCCCCATCTCCCTCCTAAGCTGCCTGAGCAAGACGGCAGAAAAGATGGTACTTAACAGAGTCCACTGGAAATGCCCACCCTTCCCAGAGAACATGTTTGCCTACCAGCCTGGCCTAGGCACCTCAGAATGCATAGCTTCCATGCTATCATTTATCAACAACTGCCGTGGATACATCATTTTTCTAGACCTAGAGAAGGCCTTTGAACTAGCCAATGTGCTGGCAATACTCTCAGCTCTCGTTTCAAAGCATATCGAAGGTAACCTTCTCTCATGGATCAAGCAGAGTCTACAAAACCGTAATGCACTAGTCAAAGTAGATGGGCACTACTCCACCTACAAAAACCACGAAAATGGGACCCCCCAAGGTGGAGTCCTTAGCCCCTTCTTCTTCAATTGTCTCATGGAAACACCCATGGACATCGCATTACCACATGGAGCCAAACTCTTCAACTATGCTGATGACTTTGCCCTTGTCACAATAGGCGACAGATGCTCTAACAAGACACAGTGCTGCCTCACCAAGATTCACCAAGCCTCCATCTCCCTCGGAGTTAAAATCAATGCCCACAAAACCAAGGCCCTTCCCATCCACCAGTGAAGACCAGACACTAATCTGGTCATATATAATGAGCCTGTGGACTTGGTTACCAAGCACCAATACCTGGGTGTAATCATCGATGGCAAACTAACCTTTGGACCTGAAATTCAACACTTGCATGACAAGTGCAGCCAGCGACAAGCGGTCCTTCGTCGGATGTAGGGCCTCTACAATGGTGCATCATTTAATGTCCTCAGAAGATTCTATGTACAAGCCATACACAGCCTCATAGACTATGCTTGTCCCACACTTTGGCCATTAAAAGACCAACAGTGGGACAAGATAGAAGTAATTCAAAACAACGCCATGTGTACTATGCTAGGAGCCCCCATGTGGACCAAGAGAGAAAACATCCAGATGGAATCGGGACTCATGCCACTCAAACTCGGAGCTCAGCAAAGACTGACCCTCTTTGTGGCCAAAACCACCACTGCCCAACATAAATGCCTCACTGGCACGAATCTCCATCTAGCCCTCAATTGCCACCCCAACCATCATCCTAGAAGCTGGGCAGCCATGGTCTGCACTAGCCTGCAAGCACTGCCAGTCAGGGAGAGCATCCTAGCCAAGATACAGGACACTCCGCTTCCTGAATACAGATGCCCACCCCAATGGAATGACCAACCACTCGACATAAAGATCGAGCTCCCTGACAACCCCAAAAGCTTGGTAAACCTGCTTGTCCTTAAAAACATACACAAGGACAAAATTCAGAGCTGGAGCAGGCCGAACTCTCAAGTCTACTACACTGACGGTTCAGCCTATCAAGAAACTGGAGCCTCAGCCGCCACCTTCACCACTGGAAACCACGTCCGTTCCTGGAGACTGTCAAACTCCTGCTCATCGCTCCAGACTGAGCTTGTTGCCATAGCCAACGCCCTTGACTTCTTCATCCAGCAAGGAGCTGACCATGCCCTAATTCTTTCTGACTCTAAAAGCACCTTATAGGCCATCAAGAAGCCACTCCTTAGAGACAATGTACGTATCATCACCACCATCCTCAGTCACTACCATAGGACAACCAGCCTTGGAAAAGCCATCACTCTTGCCTGGATTCCCAGCCACGTCGGCATAAAGGGAAATGAGGAAGCCGATCAAGCCGCCAAGCAAGCCACTCTTAGAGCAGATCTCCAAATATCTCTGCCTCCTGGGATTCAACAGATAAAAAACAAAGCCACCAAGTCACTCCTTAATGCCTTAATAACTAAACGCAACCTGTGCACAGACATTGGCTACCCCTCCACCTGGTGGTATAAAGCCACCACTGATCTTCAGCAAATCACCCTGCTTAAGAACCTTCGACGAAGCACGGCGGTCAATGTGTACCGTCTGAGACTCGGGTACAAGTGCACCTGGCGAATAGTGGATGATATCATCAGGGAATACACCTTTTGCCAGGTAGCCTCACCACATCCACTGCTCCACTACATCCTCGAATGCGATTCCTTTTCAGAAATTCGGCGGAAAACTGATGCCCCAGCAACATCCAGCGAAGATCCAAATGCCCTTCATGTTGCTAGCTCCATAATCAAACTAGCATCAAACAACTACATGAACAGTCTACTAAATATTATCAGTCAATACCCTCCACCAAGATAACCATGTGATAACTCTCTCACCACCAAAACAGGAATTCATTAAAATTGTTTGATGTAAACTAATAATCCTCAACTGAACACATATGTTTTCCATTATCTTTACAGTTTTGCACAACCTCACCTACGGGCCAAAATAGGAAATTTCGATAGCCCTCAAGAGTGAATACTACCAACAATAACCAGATTTCACCCCACCTCCGCACCAAATAGGAAAGCCAATTCGCCCTCAAGAGCAAATACCACCTACAATCAACAAAGTTTTACCCCACCTGCGGGCCACAAGGGAAGGTCAGCTCGCCCTAAAGGGAGAACATCAAAGAAAAAAAATGCAGGCAGGATTCTGGCATGATGACAGTCCAATTTATGGAGTCTGCAAGTCATCATCTCATTATTATTGCAAATCAGACTTCATAGACTGGCAAACTGTGTGTGGGATTCAAGAGACCTATTTTGCAGAACAACATAGGAATTTTTTTTTTTATAATGATTGTGACACCAGGACGGGCCAAAAAAATGATAAAATTAAAGAGCCCTCATCTGGCCTGGGCACGAAGAATTGACAATATAATAAGATGTTGTTAATGGCCAGTTTTACAGAATTACTTTGGGAGTGAACTTTTCCAGAAGAAGACAACCATGAAGTATGACTCATGCCATAATATACCAAAAAGTATTAAATTGTCTGAAATTAATAATGTTATCCGAGGTCAAAATAAATTTAGTGAGAATTAAGATAGCAAAAAAATTTCTCTCAAGTATCATGAATGGAAACTGAAGCAGGGAGGGAGGTTTGACAAGCGTTACTGACCTCAGCATCGGTGGAGAGAAGAGAGGAATAATGGTTGTAACAGCAATAAAATTAAAAGCATCTTTCTCTGAGGTTGCATAAGTGCAAAGACTTTAAAAGAGAAAGATTTCAGTGAACATAATGACATGCAATGAAGACCCCATCTGAGAACGGTTTGATCTCAGTCAAAGCTAACAGTCATAATGAAGCTTGAAAAGAACAAAGGCAATGATGAAAAAAGTCAAAAAGTTTAGACGAGAACTATTCTCCCCATGACATTGCATAGGAAAATCCTTTAGAGTGACAACGAGAACTCTTTTCTCTAACACAGCAAAAGAAAAATTCTTAATACTCAAGAGAGGGAAAAGAGCTGTCCATTCCAGACTACTCTCGATATGACGTTGCAATGGAAATATCCTAAGAACTCTTCTCCATATAACATTGCAAAGAAAAAAATCCTTAAGACTCCAAGAAAGGGAAAATGGCAGTTCCCTTCATCTGACTTATTTCTCCAGAGGGAATTCCATCCAATAAGGCCTCGAAATGGTCAGCAAACGAGAAATTACAAAAAAAGAAATAATAATCACCTCGGTTAGAAGAAATATACCAAGTGGGGAGCATTCTACGAGAATACATCATGTATTCAATGAATATTCTTACAACATTCAAGGATGCACGCAAATGATCATTACTCCAATAGCTTGAAGCAGAAATATGAAGATACCTTGTTTCCAAAGTATTATCATGATAAAAGAGAACACAGTTGTTCTATGGAGATGATTTAGAATCTTAATCACTAAACAGCTAACCCAATTGTTCTATGACCACTGAGAAACCAGAGACATCTCTTTGATCAATAAAAACCATTTTCTCCAACTTGTCGCTTACAAAGATTGTGTCTTTTTGAAAATTATGGACTTATTAAGCCCAGTTCCTTTAACAGTCTACATAATCGAGGGTCAGTACCTATGCAACGTACAAAATATCTTGCAAAGATGGTGATTGAATATCCTAAGGGAACTGTTTAATTAAATATCCACTACAGTGCATCAGGAAAGGCAATCTTCATAAAAAAATCTTATTATTTTTTTAACGCAGTCGTAGGACAATTTGCTATGTATACATCGGAACAGTATAGTTAGTTTTAAGAAGTCTCCATATGTAGTGGAAGATTGCCAATGTGATGAGGAAATACCACCTGTGAGATGGATTAAGGGTTTTTCTTCGTAATAGATATCCAGCCCAGGAGGGAGGACGGGCCATAGTGGACCCGTAGAAGAGTTAGTTTGAATCTGGAGTGAATTTGCAAAGATAAGAGAAAACTTCAAATTGTTCTAAACAGGGTTACTAGTCTCCTATTTTTTTTTTTTGTAGTAAGATGCCTTGAATTGAAAGAAAGAGAAAAGTTAGAATAGGATAATGGTGGAGAAGGAGAGTTGATGGTGCTGCGTGCGCACTCTTGACCCTTAGGGGACCACCAGATGGAAAGGTAAAATGGGAGATAGGAAACAATACAAATTTAGGAATATAACAAACGATAATTAAATGGATGAACAACAATATAAAAAGAAAAGGGTTTGCTGATGACCTCGCTAAGCGAGGAAGTAGTTAATGCCATCTCAATCCATAGTTTTAAGGACAGGTATGATAAGTATCACTAAGTAGAAAATGGAACCGATCAGGTCATGGGAAGATACGAGCTTTGGGCTCTTTCCCGTAAACACAGTTAGGTAATCACAATTAGGTAATCACCTGCGTGTGTTGGGCTCACCTTCAAGAGGTTGAGGGGAATGTTCTTAACCTCTTCAGCATTTGGCTTTGACTATAAGCTCTTGCTTGATTATCAGTGAGGTTGATACTAGCTAATAATGTTCTGTTGGCTGTCCATATGATTCATTGCTGCTCCGATTATAGAGCTAGCAGCTTGAGGGGCATTTGGGTAAATCATAGGAGTTACCGGGCTCCAGTCTTTCATTGTATTTCTGAGCAGACTTCACATTCCAGGATGTAGCGGAGAAGGGGTTGCAGCGTAGCTTTCTGGCAGAAATTGCACTTCTTAACGAGGTCTTCGATCATTTGCCAGGTGCACGTGTATCCAAGTTTCAGTCGATAAATGCTGGCAGCTTTGCTTCTGTAGAGTTTCTTGGGCAGCGTGATGCACTGGTGAATGGTGGAGATTTTGTACAACGATGTGGAGGCAGATCCAGTGTCCGCTCACAGTTTGTCTGGCTAGTTGTAAATTTAATAGTAATCTGGTGGCCTTAGTCTTTATCTGGAAGGTCCTGGGAGGCAGAGATACTTGAATCTCTGCCCGGAGAGAGGCTTGTTTGGCTGCTTGGTCGGCTTCTTCATTTCCTTCGATGCCGATTTGGCTGGGAATCCAAGCAAAGGTGATGGCTTTGCCAATGCTGATAGCCCTGTGGTAGGGGTGAAGGATGTCGGACTCGGTGATGATTCTTACATTGCCTCTGGGAAGTATCTTCATGGTATGTAAGGTAATGTGTTTCTTACCTGCAAGAATGATAATAATCTTGTAGATATCTTTTATGTTGCCGAGTGTAGGCCTCTTTATTATATGAATGTGTTAATATATCACATATCCCATTTTCGTCACAGATGACTTAGGATTAATAAGAGGTATATAAAACACTCCTTCCTCAACAGGGTTTATTATGTAGAAGAAGTTAATAATATATTACATAAATTTACGACTAATCAAATTACAAGAACAAATGAGAATATACTTAGAGGGATCAAAACCATTAGTACTTTACATAGAATCAAATATAAAAGAATTACATCCTATATAGGTTTCTTTCAAGTCATACTCTTTGTACTTAAGAATATTATTTATTTGCTTATAGAAAGTGGTAATTTTAAATGGAGAATATTTTTGACAAAATACATAACTGCTTAAATACATAACAGTCTCCTTTCCCCTAAAATGAATTGGCCCCTTTTATTTAATCAATAAGTTACATGAAATACAAAATTACACATAGGGTGCATATCAAAGTAAGGTAACTATATTACTACATATTTCCTCATAAGTCTAATATTTCTGGAGGCTTTCCTCTGTTCCTCCGATCAGGTAATACAGTCTCAACTCTTTCTGATCTCCCTGGTTCTTTACCACTGGGTTGTAGCTGGTCAATGTGTCGTCTGACTACCTTGCCGTCATCTAATTCTACTATAGTGGCATAGTGTATTTTCTTTCTTTATTTGTAGTGTTGTAGTGGTATGATATATGTCTTCTTTATTTATATATTAATTTATTTATTAATTGATATATATATATATATATATATATATATATATATATATATATATATATATATATATATATATATATATATATATATATATATATATATATATATATATATATATATATATATATATATATATATATATATATATATATATATATATATATATAATATATATATATATATATATATATATATATATATATATATATATATATATATATATATATATATATATATATATATATATATATATATATATATATATATATATATATATATATATATATATATATATATTCACTTTATTTATTAATAATTCTTTTGTTGTTCTAAACTGATCCCTTAATTTTGCTTCTTATTGTCATAACGAACTGTACGTTGTTTTGGTTTTATGGCAACACTGACTCTGTATTTTGCCGCCTTTTCGTCTAGTGTGATACTTTTGGTCTGTTCATTTTCGATACATAAAATTGCTTGAAAATTAATGAATTTTGCCTGATTCAATACCTTAAATGATATTGTGGTAATCTTGATATCTTGTCAACATCGAACTACAAAGTGGTGACCACCGGAGTGATAAGATATAGGAGTGACAAGATATAGGAGTGACAAGATATTTGTAATTGACAAGATAGGCCTAAGTGACAAAGTTTCCTCAGCATCATACCGGTAGGCAAGGCCTAGATATCTTTCAGTATTTGTACTCCAAGATAAGCTGTCATAAACAATGCCCGATTCTGATGATGATAAGTCTAGTGCTGTCAAGCACATAGCAGTGAAAGCCCCTGCATTCATGGACACCTCCGTTTCAGGGTGGTTTTCTGTTCTTGAAGCTCAATTTGGCTTAGCTAATGTGAAATCCAGTGAAACAAAATTTTTCCATGTGTTATCTGCCTTGCCCCCTACTGTTGTAGAACGTGTTCCCCAAGACACTTTAAATAGGAGAGACTCGAACTACACTACTTCGTAGTTCAGATTTCCTAACTTCTTTTTAACTTTTCCTTTAGACCATTTTTCCTTATTGTTATACAGTCTGACAACTACGCTATCATTTTCACTGAATTGTCTAACCTTTCCAATTCCTTTCAACCTTTCATATATTTCATTTTCTTTTTTACCTTTTGAGTCAGGTAGAAGTAGATCTAACTTACATCTGAGTCTCCTTCCCATCAATAAAAATGAAGGGCAAACACCTGTTGCTGTATGAGGTGTTGTCCTATATATGAGTAAAAACTTATTAAGAGAATTATGAATGTTCATGGCGTTAGCATTACACGTTTTCATTGCATTTTTAAATTTTTGTACCATTCTTTCTGCTTCACCATTTGTTACTGGGTGATAGGGTGCAGATAGTGTATGTCTAATGCCATTTACCTTTAAGAAATTCTCAAACTCTTCTGAACAGAACTGAGGACCATTATCTGTAACTACTCTCTCTGGGATACCATGAGTAGAAAATAATGTCATGAGGACTTTAATTGTATTTAGAGAAGTTGTTGTCTGCATTGGAATGATGTCAGGCCATTTAAGCTATAAGCATCAACTACTACTAACTAATAATTTCCCAGAAAGGTTCCTGCATAATCAATATGCAGTTTCTGATATGGATATCTTGCACATTCCCATGGGTGTAAACTTATTGACTTACGGTTGTTTTGCTGTAATGCACAACCCTGACAATCCTTTATATAATCCTCTATATCTTTATCTACATTTGGCCACCATATGAAACTTCTGGCTATAGCTTTTGACTTCACAATTCCTTGATGACCTTCATGTATTTCTTCCAAAACCTTTTTTCTGAGTGGCATAGGAATTGCTACTCTAACTCCTCTCAAGATACAGTCTTGTTCTTTACTTAATTCTTCCTTAACTGCTTTATAAGCTTGACACTCTTCTCCTTCTAAGAACTTATCATTTCCTGTCATCAAATATTCCTTCAATTTACATAGGACCTTATCTTTTGTTGTGCTTTGTCCAAAGTTCTTTGCTCTCAAGGGTAAGTTCTGAGTTTCATTCAATAGTATGGACTTTTCATGCCCTTCTGGTAATTTTTCTACTGGTAATCGTGACAATGCATCTGCATTTCCCATTTTACTAGTGGGTCTATACTCTAATGAGTAATTATAAGCAGCTAATATTATTGCCCATCTCTGGAGTCTAGCTGCAACTAGCGTTGGTATTCCTGCTTTTGGACCTAAGATAGCTAATAGTGGCTTATGGTCAGTGACCAAAGCAAACATTTTCTTTCCATACAAATACATGTGAAATTTCTTAAGTCCATAGATCAATGATAAGCTTTCCTTCTCTATTTGAGAATAATTTTGCTCAGCTTTATTCAACAATATTGAAGCAAATGCAATAGGTTTTTCTGTGCCATCTGGCATTTCATGAGCTAAGACACAACCTATTCCAACTTGTGAGGCATCACATACTAATTTTAAAGGAAGATTTTCTTTAAAGTGTACTAAAAACTCATCAGAACAAATCTCCTTTTTAATTTTTTCAAAAGCATTCTGACACTCCTGTGACCATTTCCACTTTACCTCATTCTTTAATAGCTGGTATAAGGGATGAGCTATTGTTGCTAAATCTTTAATAAATTTTGCATAGAATGTTACTAATCCAAGAAATGATTGCAACTCTTTAACATTTGCTGGTACTTTTGCTTCCCATACTGCTTTTATCTTATTTTTTGTTTTGTGAATGCCATTTTCATCTATCACAATCCTAAATAATTTACTGATGATGCATTGAATAGACATTTATTCTTGTTTATTTTCATATCATTTTCCTTCATTTTATCTAGTACTTTCTTTAATCTCTGATTATGCTGTTGTTCATCTTCTCCCCCAACAACTATGTCATCTACAAAGCAGAAAACACCATCTAATCAGGGCTGCCAAAATTGGTACGTTCGTACAAATTTGGTACGTTTTGCTTCAAATGTCTTCTTGTTGTACTTTTGTTAAGATGACAGCCCCAAGAGTCAATTTTTGGTACGTTTTAGAAAAAAAGCTACAAATTCCTAAAATTGTGCTTGTAAATCAATAAGTTAGAGCTGTTAGAAGCTTTAGATCCAGTCCATGTCCTCGAAGGTAAATCTAAATCAATAATACCATTGGCAGTTCAGTTTTCCAATCTTGTAAAAGAGGAAGAGTATGAACTTATTAATTCGGAGTGGAGAGAATTGTCTGTTCAAGATGTTTCTTTCAAATCAGAAAAACTCCCTGAAAAATTTTGGTATGCGGTATCTCAAGAAAAGTGTGGCGATCAGTACAGATATCCATTGCTTTCTAAGTTCATGATGGAGCTCTTGTCACTACCGCATTCTTCTGCTGCTGCTGAAAGAATTTTTTTCTAATCTTAACAACATAAAAACTAAAAACAGAAATTCTTTGCAAACTGCAACACTAATTGCATTAATGTGATCTAAATCTATGCTGGAGGACATCGATTGCACAAAATGGAACCCTCCACGAGAACTTTGCCGTAAATTGAACGAAAAACATTGGTATTGCATCAATAAGGAAGAAGGAGAAGAGGATGCAGCTTCATTTCAACTTAAAAAGTGAGTAAAAACACTAAATTTAATGTTTTATTATAATTGCCAAATTTTGGTACGTTTTCACCAGTTTTGGTACTTTTTCATGAAAATTTTGGTATGTTCAGCATAAATAATTTTGGCAGCCCTGCATCTAATCCTGTGAATAGCTTGTCCATAGTCTCTTGCCATAAGGCTGGACTGCTTGCTACTCCATAGGGTAGTCTTTTCGGTTGATATAACCCTAAATGAGTATTTAGTGTACATATATCTTGTGACTTTGTGTCCATTGTTAACTGCTGAAAAGCATTTTTCAAGTCTATTTTCGAGAATATCTTACAACCTCCCATAGTAGCAAACATAATACTAGGGTTAGGTAAAGGATGTTGAGCAACTTTTAATTGTGGGTTCACTGTGGCTTTATAATCACCACATAGTATAAAGCTTACAGGAACAAATTAGTAACACAACTCCGAGCTGCAAAAAATAGATATTTTCAGGATAAGCTTAAGAAGGAACAAGGAAACAGCAAGTCCACCTGGAATACAATAAACAGCCTAATGGGACGAAAACAAATTAATCATTCAAAGGAAATCAAATTAAAAAACGATAATGACCACACTGCTAACATCTTTAACAATCATTTCTTAACTATAGCACAACCAACACAGGAACAACAAAATGTTCAACAAAGCTCACACCGACAGTTTCTTAATAATCCTCCAAATTTCTCGTTTTACTTGTATCCTGTTACAAGGGAGGAAGTCACTAAATATATAAAAACCTTAAAACCAAATACAGCGTCGGGATATGATGAAATTCCATCAAAACTACTCCAGGTCACTGCTCATTACATTGGTACCCCGCTTACCCACATAATCAATCTATATTTTCAGCAAGGATGTTTTCCAGACAAACTAAAAAGTGCGAAAGTAATACCTATATTTAAGTCAGGCACTGAAGATGATGAAAATAACTATAGACCTATATCAATCTTACCATCCTTAAATAAAGTGTTTGAAAAAGCGATTGTTCACAGACTTAGAGAATTCCTTGAAAGTTCAACCTATTATCAAAAAATCAGTACGGATTCCGTAATAATAAGACCACTGAAAAAGCAATAATGAACTTTACAAGTGATGTTTATCAAAATTTGGAAAATAAAAACTTTGTTGCAGGGGTTTTCCTAGACTTGTCCAAAGCATTTAGACCATGATATACTAATTGAAAAACTAACTTGTGTGGGTATTAGAGGAACACCATTACAGTTATCTAAGAGCTACTTGAAAATAGAAAACAAGCCGTATATTGTAATGGGAAAGCATCTTTGATGCAAACTATTGAGAGGGGAGTACCACAGGGATCAATACTGGGCCCATTGTTATTTTTAGTTTATATAAATGATATTTCCAATGCTAGTAATAAATTCAAATATATTCTTTATGCAGATGACACCAACCTTCTCTTGCATGATAATAACCTTGACCACCTGCATTCTGTTTTAAATAGTGAACTAGAAAAAATTAACTGGATCTCTGTTAATAAATTAAAGCTAAATGTTTCCAAAACTGACTATATCTTATTTCAAAATAGATCTGTAGCACACAATATTGGTCAAGTTAATATGAATGGGTATGAAGTTAAAAGAGTTGCTTGTAAGAAATTTTTGGGAGTAATTATTGATGAAAATTTAAGTTGGAAATATCATATTCAATCTGTCTGCTCAACACTGTCCAAGACGTTTGGAATTTTGTATAAGATTCGCCATAACCTGACAAATGAGGCCTTAAAAAGCATATACTATTCCCTGTGTTATCCTCATATTATATACTGTTTGTCCATCTGGGGTTGTACTTGGCCGTCAATTGTAAGGGATGTACTCAGAAAAGACTGATCAGAACTATTACAAATAGTGGAAAATATGACTCAACTTCCTCTTTATTCAAGGAGCTAAACTTGCTTAAATTTAATTACTTGATACAATATTTCTGTCTAATTATTATACATAGTGATGTTAATGATAACAGAAAATTATTTAGATTTATTCAACACAACCATGGAACCAGAGGTAACAATATAAATTTGATATGTCCAAAGCCGAGAACAACCTTGTACAAATTTTCTATTCATTGTTTTGGCCCAAAATGTTGGAATGCATTACCAGAAGATTTAAAAACAATAACTGGCACAACTTTATTTAAAAAGAAAATCAAACAGCATTTATTTACTAGGCAAAATCAAGCAGCTGTTGATTAATAATTAATACAGTATTGTGTATCATTAAGTCCAGGTTAAGGTCAGGCTACTGTTTTGTTTTATTACAAGATAAGCATGAGATTGATATATTGGAGCTTTTGTTAACTAATGCCGTCATACTTTAAATTATGCGAAATGTATATTAAACTGCCTGCCAAGGAGCTCATGCTCAGCAGGCTAGTGCCTCTGAATATAATGTATATATTTATTCATGATATGTATTCTAAATATTTGGCAATAAAATCTATGACTACGACTATCAGGCTTTGCTACGGGTACTAAAGGTGTAGCCCACTGACTATATTTTACCTTTTGCCAATTTCCTTCTTCCTCTAGTCTCAATATTTCTTTTTCGACTTGAGTTTTCAGTGCGAAAGGTATTTGTCTGGTTGGCAAAAATTTTGGCATTGCAGTTTCCTTTAATTCTAAGTTTGCAGTCACATTGTTTATAGTACCCAAACCTGGCTTAAAAATTGTTTCATACTCTTCAATTAGATCTTGTGTACTTATACTATTTATTTTTAAATTTGCTTTCTTAATCAATTCTGGAAAGTTTAGCTTTAGGCCTTTTATCCTGTTTAAACCTAACAATCCCTTTCTATTTCCTGTTACTATTGCAACTGGTAATTCCACAATTTGTTTCTCATAATTTACCATAACTTCAGCTTTTCCTATTGTTTCGATCTTTCGATTATTGTAATCTGTGATTAAGGAACTTGTGTCCTCCTCTATTTTCAGATAAGGTATATTCTTGGCTACTTCTTCTGAAATCACAGTTATATCTGCAGCTGTATCTAACTGCATTTCTATATTTTTTCCATTTACTTGTACTTCACACATTATTCTCTTATTTGTGTGAGTGGAATTTAGTTGGAAAACAAAATTTTCTTGTTCTAAGTTATTATAACCACACCTGTAACATTCTTTATATTTGTTACTATTAGGTGTCTGTGCTTTATTCTCTTGCCAGTAATTGGAAGTATTGTTCTTATACCTTTTTTCAAAGTTTTCTGGTTTTTGTGATTTATGGTTACTTGAGCCTGATTTATTCGGTTGTTTGTACTGCATTACTTTATTTACACTTCCAGACTGAGGTTTTTGATAATTTTCCTCAATCCTTTTATTCTGAACACGAGACTGTTCATAAGCTCTTGCAATTTCCAACAACTTTTGGAGATTCAAGTCCTTAGCTTGTAATAGCTTTTCTCTAAGCTCACTGGATTTGCATTTACAAATGACTAAATCTACTATTAAGTCTTCCTCAGAGTTATGGGTATCATATTTGAAAAATTGACTTTGCTTCTTTAATCTTATGACAAACATATCTATACTCTCATTTTCTCAAGGCTCAAATGCCATGAATACGCTACGTTCGTACCTGATATTTTCACTGGGGTTAAAATAGTTCCCTTATGCTTCTACGGCTTTATTATATGTATTATCCTCAGGGGTTAGTGTTTTAAATATATCCTGAACCTCTGGGCCTGCTATGTGCAGTAGGATGCTGACCCTCTGCTTGTCGGTTTTCGTGGCCAAGCAATCCAAATAGATTTCAAATGAATCAATATATTTCCTCCACCTATGTGCCACTGTTCTAGGGTCACATTCAATAGAAAAATGAGGTGGTGCTGGTAGAGAAGTCATTCTTGTGCCTTTATTTATTATAGGCTTAGCCAAATTACTTTCCTTAAACTATCTTTATCTTATTATATAATTATCTTTATCTTAATCCAGGTACTGTATAACCTTTACTACATAATATACATGCATGTAACTAAAAATTACTTAGCTTATACACATTCATAAAATTATATTGACGAATGTTTTCTTTCCGTCTGCTGCTGAGGGTGTTTTTTGCTGGCTGATGTAAGAATCTTCCTGGTTGCCTTAGGTACGATGTCCTCTTGAGTGGAAGATATCTGGCAGGAACTGGTTGTCGGTTATTATTATCGTTCCCCTCACAACTCTTTCTTCTGAGTTATTTCATCTCGTCTTCCAATAATGTGTTTCTTACCTGCAAGAATGATAATAATCTTGTAGATATCTTTTATGTTGCCGAGTGTAGGTCTCTTTATTATATGAATGTGTTAATATATCACATATCCCATCCTCGTCGCCAATAATGTGTTTCTTACCTGCAAGAATGATAATAATCTTGTAGATATCTTTTATGTTGCCGAGTGTAGGCCTCTTTATT
Organism: Halocaridina rubra; assembly: GCA_037179515.1. Classification (NCBI taxonomy): domain Eukaryota; kingdom Metazoa; phylum Arthropoda; class Malacostraca; order Decapoda; family Atyidae; genus Halocaridina; species Halocaridina rubra. The sequence continues at coordinate 19,558 of JAXCGZ010000637.1, forward strand.
ATATGAGGGTGTTAATATATCACATATCCCAGTTTCGTCACAGATGACTTAGGATTAATAAGAGGTATATAAAACACTCCTTCCTCAACAGGGTTTATTATGTTGAAGAAGTTAATAATATGTTACATAAATTTACGACTTATCAAATTACAAGAACAAATGAGAATCTACTTACAGGGATCAAAATCATAAGTACTTTACATAGAATCAAATATAAAAGAATTACATCCTATATAGGTTTCTTTCAAGTCATACTCTTTGTACTTCAAAATATTATTTATTTGCTTATAGAAAGTGATAATTTTAAATGGAGAATATCTTTGACAAAATACATAACTGCTTAAATACATAACATAAGGCACCTTTGAAGTCAGTGAGAATGAGGACATGGTCTGTTCCTTGTTGAGAGAAAATAATTTAATGGCATTGGCAATCGCAACCAGTTCAGTTTGGAGTCAGGGTTTGCTAAGAATATTCTTAGATTTTATAGGGTAAGTCACTGAGTTTCTTAACTAGCTTTATTAACACCAATTGATTTTTTTTTTTTTAGGATGGGGTAGGATAGGTGGGGAAAAAAGGGGAGGGGATTAAGGATATAAGGGAATTGGAGGGAAAAGCAAGAAAATTAAATAAAGATTTTTTTTCATGGGATAAGATAGGATGGGATTGGATGGGATAAAAAAAACAAAAAAAACAAAAAAACAAAAACATTTATTTCCATTTTGTACAATGGTTATTCAACATTAATAGTAAATTATAAGTAGACATGTAATTAAACTAACAAATAAGAGGGTTAGACATATAGTTAAATTAAATGTAGCTTTCATAGAAAATAATAATGCTGTAATAAAAATGTTACAATAATGTTAATAATAAAGTAGTAAGTATGCCACTAGATACAGGATCGTTATTATCGGCATCATTTCCATATTTGTTTCCTTACAATGAGAATAATTAGTTCTTAATGAGCAGCAACTATTTGTCCAAAAGAAAACTATATAGTTTGCCTTTGAAAGCTGTGAAAGAGGATGCATTTTTAAGATGCTCTGGAATATTATTCCAGAGTGTTGCCCTTTGATAGTGATCATCTTTGAACCTGCTTCTGTGTTTGTTCTGTGAATAAAGAGCTCACTGCTCTGTCTTGTGTTGGTTCCCCTTATATCCCTGACTGTTTTTAAATCAAATAGCCAGCTAGGATAATGATGGTCCAAAATTTTAAATACAAAAACATAAATAGCATAAGCGACCTTATTTTCTGCCCGCAGCCACCCAAGTTTATTGATAGCTGGTGTGATGTGGTCATATTTTCTTATTCCTCCCAGGGCAACTCGAGCTGCAAAATTAATAAGCTTCTGTATTCTGTTTATCTGAGTCTTAGTGGTAGCTCCCAAAACAGTTGTGCAGTAATTAATGTGACTTAGGGCTAGAGATTCAGCAACAGTTATTCGAGTGGTAGTCTAAAATTGTCTTTTATACGTGATAAGTACATTAATGTTCCTGTAACCTTTTTGCATACTTTATCTATGTGGGAATCAAACAACATGTGGTTATCAAAGTGAATTCCTAGGTTTTTGACTGTTTTGCTAGGTGTGATAATATTGTCACAAAAATTAATTGTTGTGTTTTCTGGAATTTGTGCTATGTGGAACCTTGAACCAATAAACATGCACTGTGTTTTACTTTCGTTAATTAACAGCCCAATTTCTTGGAAATAGGTTTTAATTTTTGACAGAGTGTTTTCTGCTCTTAAAGTTAGGTCTGGGAGATTATTAATATCACCACTAAGGAGTAGTTGAGTGTCATCTGCATATTGTACGACTAGACAGTCAGAAATGAAAGAAGATAGATCATTTACGTAAATGGAGAAGAGGATAGGACCAAGTACTGATCCTTGTGGAACACCAAATGATACATTTTTTGGCACAGAGATACTCGCTAAACCAGCTTGATCAATATTTAAGTTAATACATTTACTTAAAAGAATTTCATGGTTTACACTGTCGAAGGCTTTTGATAAGTCTAATAATACGAGAAGAGATATTTTTTTCATATCTATATTATTATATATACTATTCGTAACTTTAAGCAGTGCAGTTTCCGTCGAAAGTTTCGGTCTGAAACCATGCTGGTTAATACTTATTATTCTATTTGCTTCTAAATATGACATAAGTTGGCATGCAACAATTTTTTCTAATATTTTAGAGAAAATGGGTAGGAGGGAAATGGGACGATAGTTTGTCACATCTTCTCTGTCCCCCTGTTTATGCAGAGGTATTACATGTGATATTTTCCAAGAGTCAGGAAACTTTTTAGTAACAATGGAAGTGTTCATAATAGTTAGAATATAGGATGCAATCACGGGTAGAGCATCTTTGATGAACTGAAGTGGTATACCATCTGAACCATAAGAGCCAGAGTTTCTTAGGCTCTTTATGGTAAGAATTAGGGTAGCACAATCGATAGGAATAATCTTGAAGTACTCTCTTGTGTTTACATTGGAAGAATTGTCATTTAAGCAATTACTCATATTCACTGAGTTGATGTTTTCTTGAGTTTTTCATATGTATTTTGGCCAACGTTAGCAAAATAGTTATTAAAGTTTTCTGCTTTGTCTTTCAACTCCGTAATATTTTCATAACTTTCTGAGGTACTCTTTTCATTTGGTATCATGCTTCTTATCACTTTCCATGTTGCTGCTGTATCATGTCTAGAGTCATTAAATTGTTTTTTGTAAATGTCTTTTTTACTTACACTGATGAGAGATCTGACACGTTTCTTTTCTGTTTTATAACGTTCTCGGAGAGTCATATCATATCTATTCATTTTTAGCTCTTTTTGTATTTGATTTCTGATTTGCATTGCCTCTTTGATGTCATTAGTTAGCCAGGGGGCTGAGGGGCAGGTTATTTTTCTTGTTACAATGGGTGCACAACTATCTAAGCATTCAAGAAAGACTTTTGTTAGAATTTCAACCTGCAAATCGACGTTATCTGTGTATTTAATTCTATTAAGTGCATTTGTGTTGTTGATTAATGTTTCACAAAAGATATCAGGGGAGTAATTTTTTAGACACCGGAATGTCTTGAGGAGAGGCTTCTTTTTCGGCTTGTTTATGTTTAGCATAGCAATGTTCAGCTCGTGGTCTGCAATTGGGCAGGGAACTACGCCCCAATAGAGTATACTTTCCACTTTATTTGTTATCATCAGATCTATAAGAGTCCTAGAATTGGGGGTTATGCGGGTCGGTTTTGTCACTATTTGTATTAACTTCACAGTGTTGATCACCCTTTTCATTTTGTTATCTGCTGAGAGCAAGTCATCATTAAAATCACCAAGTATGTATATGGGTTTATGACGCACACAGATATTTCTGAATGTTTCTAGTAGATGATTGAATGAACTGGTAGGTGCTTTAGGGTGACGGTAAACACACCCTACAATGAAAGATGGAAGTTTCTGATACTGCACAGTGATCCATAAATCTTCGAGCTCCTCAGTTTTTTCTAAACCTGTGGCTATTTCTGATGTACTAAAATAATTTCTAACATAAATACAAACCCCACCCCCTCGGCAATGGTCATTGCAAAATATTTTAAACTCTGGGATATTCACATATCTATTTTCAGTTGTAGGAGGAAGCCAAGTTTCACTTACACAGAGGATGTCTATGTTGTAGTCTTTTGTTAGCATTTTTATTTCCTCAAAATGAGCGAGCAGGGACTGAGCGTTCACATGTACTAATGTTACATTCTTACCAGGTTTCATTGGGGTGGTATCCATAGTCATAGTTGTAGTTTCGACTGTGTGATTCTGCTGGGAATTCATCATTGTAGTGTGTTCTGGGGTTAGCCCATGGATCCTGGTGTCTGTACCTGCCGTTGGATGTGTAATGCTGGTTTGAGTACGTGCCGTGGTATGATCGGGCCTTCCCAAAGTTTGCATGCCTAGGTGAGTGTCTAGGGTTGTAAGAGCCATCACTCCAGGAGAAGTCTCTTGTGCGTGGACGGCGATAAGAGAGGTTTGTATCGTGTCTCTTTCTGTAGTCTCGCGTATAGGGGATTGTTTCATTAGCTCTTTGCTGTTTATTTTGGTATGACTGTAGTTTGGGATATTTTGTAGAATACCCAGGTTGTGTCCATTGTTTGCCCCCACGAAATGGCTGGACACTTGTGCCTGTAGGCCATTGATTCAGTTTGTAAGGCACATATTCAAATCCTTTTGATATCGTTATTGCGAAGGAAACCCAGTTTGGTTTGCGAGAAAGCTCCTTAATCAAGACTTCTTCAGAAGGAATGCCTTGATTTGTCAATGTATTACGTATCTCTCTCTCAAAGGGGTTGCCAGGAATACGAATATATATTTGAGCTGTAACCCTTGCACTTGCATTATTGGGCAACTGTGGCTGTGGGGGAGAGGACTTCGATGGAATGTTTAGAATAGAGACTGCTGCTATTTTGTCTTTTCTGTTTTCTTCATTATTTTGCAGCCTATTGCTGGGTTGGTTATTTGTGCTGGAAGGTGTAATTTGGTTGTCCTGGTTAGTGATAGTTGCTGTGTTGTTAGGAGTAGTGGAGATTGACTCTATATCTTCTTCGCTGTTTTGCAACTCTTTACCAGGTTGGTTGTTTGTGCTGGGAAGAATCTTGTTCTGGTTAGTGCCTGTTGTTGTATTGTTAGGAGTAGTGGGAAAGGACGCTGTTGTTTCATTACTATTTTGTAACCTGTTACTGATTTGATTATTTATGCTAGATGGTGTATTCAGGTTGTCTTGATGATTATCACTTTTATCTGGATCTACCTCTTCTTCACTACCACTGTCACATTCGTCTCTCAATGCACTGAAGGAATTGTGAGTAGAGACAGAAAACCTAGTTTGCAAAACCTGAGGGTTGTTGATAGAAGGGACATCATCGTTGTTAGGTGACAGCACTGAACTGAGAGGTGGAGATGTTTCTAATAGCAGTTTCAACCTAGAATTATCTCTTTTAAGTTGGACAATGTCAGATTCTAGCAAACCCACCTTGTGTTGTAAGGCTTTCACCTTTTCAGCATCTGCTTCCAAAATTTTCACCTTATCTGCAAGACTTTCTATCATTCGATGTAGGTCTCCTAGGTCGTGTGTTTTTTTAGACTCTATGGATTTTACAACCGAAGTTTAAGGTTGAAAGAGTTTGTCAAGTTCACCATTCATTGAGATATGCAGGACACTTGTGCTAAAAGTGATTATGTTTGTAATTATCTCTTTTTTTACACATTTTTTTATGATGTGTTTACCACTGTATTGGGGAAAGAGTTCCACTACCTTCGAAAGCAAAAGTTGACTTGTTTTGTACAGAGTGACTTTTTTAATTTTTTCCAATTCCCTTCTGATGTCCTCACGTGAATATACGAATATTCTGTCCAGAGATGATATAAACACTTCGGGAAAATTATCAGTATTTACACACGGAAGGTCAGAAAGGTCAACATTTTCCGATGAGGACATTCTGGTGTGAATGGGAGGGAAACTGCGGTATGAGGGGAACTGCAGGTTCACCTAAGAAAGGTCTTTTTTAGGTCGGTCGCGAGAGGTTGTGGTTGAAATCGGTAACACTGGGAGAGACACTCTCAACGGTTTCTGATATGTTATAAGATTATAATGAATTTTCTTTGCATCTTTTTAAACACTAAAGTTGTAATAATCACTCTGACTTAAATTTGAAGATTTATATTTCAGTATGCTTTCGTTAATTTTATAGCCAAAACTCGAATATGCAGCCCCCTTTTGGAATCCGCACTTGAAAAAGCACATAGCTAAGCTTGAAAAAGTTTAAAGACATGCCACGAAACTGGTGCCAGAAATAAGCAATCTCAGTTATGATGAGAGGCTGAGGGAATTAGACTTACCATCACTCGAGGCTAGAAGAGTAAGGGGGGATATGGTGACAGTCTTTAAATTCCTTCATGGTTATGATAGAGTGGATAGGGATCGATATTTTGATATGGCTGGCTCTAGAACTAGAGGTCACAGTTTGAAGCTTCGTAAGAAAACTTCTTCGCAGGATGTAAGGAAATACTTTTTCAGTGTAAGAGTAGTTGATAATTGGAATTCGCTAAGCGAGGAGGTAGTTAATGCTATCTCAATCCATAGTTTTAAGGACAGGTATGATAAGTATCACTAAGTATAAAATGGAACCGATCAGGAGACGGGAAGATACGAGCTTTGGGCTCTTTCCCGTAAACACAATTAGGTAATCACAATTAGGTAATCACTTGATAAACGCAATATTATCGGGAGCTCAATGCGTACACGTCCTTTCAACTACTCTTACAAAAGATATAAGATATAAGATCAGGGGAAAAAAGGGGAGGGAATTAAGGATATAAGGGAATTGGAGGGAAAAGCAGGAATATTAAATAAAGTAAGAGAAAAAAAGACGGGGGCAGACCCTCGTGCTAAGTTTTGATCTGAAATTCAGATTCGAGTTTTGAAGGTTTTCTTCATATTTCAAAGTTTACACAAATAGAGGCAAAATTGTATGAACATACAATAATTATGTAAATACTAATGCATATAACAATATTTACAATATTTATGCAATTATAACTGAAAATATATAGATATAAAAAATACTTTAATAAAAAACACATGAAATTATTCTAAATTAATAAATATAAAAAAATTACTAATTTATGGAACAAAAATTATGTCTTTTATATCAGCAATACTATTAATGTTGACATTTCCAAGAATTTCAGATTTAGTAAATATATTTAGGTTTAGAATAATTTTCAATCATATGCAGAAATTCCTCGATTTAGAAATTTTCCTAAGATTTTTTTGCCCCAAACTAATAAAGGAAGGTCCTAAAGAAATGGAGATGTACATAAAATTGTTCTACTACGATAAATTAAACTATTACATAAAAAAAAACCTAATATTTTCTGCAAATACTACCCTGCTATGTATTCATTCATTTTGTAACAACCATAAACTTAGAATTTATGTAATAAGAACAAGTTTCTTGACTCGCTCTGTTCGATGATAGTTTATCAATTTAATTGCCCATAATGCCCACTAACATATGTTGGCTCAACTAAGAAATGTCTCTTAGTTCCATGTACATCAAGGGTCAAATTGTTCTTTGGAAAATATCGTCAGCTCCAGTAATTTCAAGCGTACGTGAACATTGTTCTAAAACTTTTTACCGTTACTTAAAATCTGTAAAGTATAGGTCTTATTCGCCCATGCTTAGAATACTGCTTATGCTTCTCGGATGCTTCTTCATATACTTATCTCCTTGATAGGGTTGAATCTAAGGCAGTAAGACTCATCAGTGAGCCTTCTCTTACTTTAAATCTGCATTCTCTTTCTCTCCGCCATGAGGTATCATTGCTTTTTTTTTCTTTTGCTAATACTTTCATCGCTGCTCTGATGAATTGGCGATTTGCATCCCTACCCCGTAACACTCGCCAAGTGGCCTCGTCTCACAAGTATTGTGTGGAGATTTATAGCTCGCAGATTGGTCAGTGCAGCGACTGCTTCTTCCCATTCACCTTCAGACACTGGAATTCTCTTCTTCCTTATTTCCTAATTCTCATAACCTATCCTCCTTCAAAAATCGGATCTATCGTCAACTTAATACTACGACCATACTATTAACCTGCCCTTTTCATACTGTGTATTATTGCCGTATTTCTACCATGTCTACTTTTCCTATATCTTAATATGTTCTTCCTATCCGAGTCAGATCAGGGCAATTTTCGTGTCTTTCCCGGTGTCACTCACTATTTTGTTATTTTGTATATATATATATTGAGTTAAATGTAAAGTCTAATCCCGTGATAACATATCTTGGTTAGCAAGTCAGTTTATCAGTTAGGAAGAATATATAACAGAAACAGGTGGGTGCCACCTCAAACACAAATTCGAATTTTCCTTCAGGTTTGACTTTTGTTTTTCTTTTTCTTTTTATACTTAAATTACCATGGTCAAGTTTTTAAGTTAAGATGTGTGTTACCAGAAAGGAGACAAACTGAGTCACTAAATAGCACTTATATGGAGATATAAAAATTCTGTGTGAAGCTAAATTAGAAGTTTTTCTCTTTTCTTTTTTTTCCTCTTTCTCGTCTTCTTTCTATATTTTATGAGAGGGAGAACATAAAAATGTCGGGAGAAGGGGTAGTCATCAGGGGACTTAAACAGAGAATCAAGAAGTTAGAGGAAATGGTTATAAGCCTTGATGATAAAATTCGGAATATGGATGGAGAAATGAAAGAGAATGAAACACTCAGAGAACAAATAAGATCTTTGGAGGAGGCAAATAAAGCACAAGGGCAGGAGAGAAAGGAACTAGAAAAAAGAATAAAGAAGCTGGAAGGGGAAAAGAGTCAACTAGAATCTAGAATTTCTAAACAAGAAGATAAAAACAAACAGCTGAATGACAACCTAAAGGAATTAGATGTTAGTTCACTGCTCTCTTCTGAGAGAGACGAGATTGCTGCTTGGAATGTTCAGATTAAGGAAAACATTGAACAGTTCAGAAAAGAGTTCCAGGAGCTGAATATGGAAAATGATGCCATGAAAACGTCCTTTGCTGATGCACTAAAGGGGAATGTGGCAGTAAAAGAGGCTGTAAAGGTGGTGGCACTGGAAAACATACAAACAGTTGACTATAAAGAGACAGTAATCGAAAAAATGAAAGACGTTGTGATGGAAAGGGCAAACCCACTCATCAGACAGGCACTTGATAGGGAGAAGACAGTGGGAATCTCAGGCATAAGTGAATCCCAGGAGCCAACATGGCAGGGGAGACTTGAAGAAAATAAAGCTAGCGTTGTAGACCTGATAAGAAAGCTTGGAGTAGTATGTGGTCCTGAGGATATTGTAAGCATACACCAACTAGGTAAATATTCGAGGGAAGGAAAGCTGAGACCAACAAAAGTAACCTTTGAGAGAGGGGAAACATGTAGGGAAATATTGTTGAGAAAAAAAAAGTCTAAAAGACCTTCAAGAATGCAAAGAAGTGTTCATTAGACGATACAGAACACAGAAAGAGATGGGAAAGATCAAAAACTTGTTGCAAGAGGCAAGAAGGTTAAATGATGAAAGAAATGAAGAAGAGAAGAAAAATTTTTGTTACAGAATACTTCCAGACAAAGGGGAGATAAAGAAGATAATGACAGAAGATCAGGGGATGGGGCCTCATTAAGATTGTTATACACAAATGCTGATGGATTAGCTGGTAAGGCAGTAGAATTAAAAGATAGGATTCACAACAGTAAGGCAGATATAGTAGCAATTACAGAGACTAAGTTGAGTGAGGACATAAGCAGTGTCACAGTTTTTCCTAAGGGCTTCAGAATACTAAGGGTTGAAAGATGTGAGAGGACTGGTGGAGGGATAGCACTGCTCATAAGTGAGAGGATTCAAGTTGAAGAAATAAACTTGGCTATAGAAAGTGAGTTCAGGGAATTTCTTGTTGCTCGCATAAATACTGGGTCAGAGAGCATTATAATAACTGTTGTATACAACCCACCAAGGAACCAAAATAGGCTTGAAATTTATGAGGAAAGTCATATAGGTACTATTGAAGTCATAAACTCAGTTGTTAACATGGCACGGGAGATAAAATGTAGGATTTTGATTATGGGAGACTTTAATCATAAAGAGATAGATTGGATAAATCTTGACCCACACAGTGGTGAGGACTCATTTGGGGCAAGATTCCTAGGTTGCGTACAAGGGAATTTCCTACACCAACATGTAATGGAACCAACAAGAGCCAGGGGTGGGGATGAGCCATCACTACTTGATCTAGTGTTCACAGATAATGTGTTGGATATTGAAAATATTGAGTATGAACCACCAATTGGAAAGAGTGACCACTGTGTGTTGTTGATGGAGTATATCATTGAAGATATTCTTCCTGAGAGTAGAGGCACTGAGGACATGAGGAGGAACTATCGGAAAGGAGATTACATCAAAATGAATGAGCTTTTTGCAGTTATTGACTGGAGAACCTTATTTTACAACAAATCTGTACAAGAAATGTATGACATCTTTTGTGAGAAATATGGGAAGATAGTAAATTGCTGCATACCTGTCACCAAAGTAGGTGTAATTCATGCCAGAGAGAAATGGTTCGATAATGGGTGTAAAAGAGCTAAGGAGTGGAGAGACAAATGCTGGAAAAGGTATAGGAGGAGAAAAAACATAAATGCCTGGCAAACCTACAAAAGAGCAAGAAATGACTACCTAAGTAAAAGGAGAGAGGCAGAGAGAGATTATGAGAGGCACATCACCAGGAAGGCTAAAGAAAATCCCAAGCTTTTCCACAGCTTTATCAGAGGAAAACTGAAGGTAAAAGAACAGGTTTTAAGGCTAAAGAGAGTGGATGGAAGCATCACTGAGACGGACGAAGAGATCTGCAAAGAATTGAACAAGGAGTTTCAGTCAGTATTTACAGTAGAAAATACCCCACCCCCTCAGATTGCAGTGATAGAAGCTCAAGGGCCGGTATTAGAGAACATCAACCTTACAGCCACAGAGGTATGCAAAGCGCTGATGGATTTAGATGTTCATAAAGCTACAGGTCCTGATGACATATCCCCTCATGTGCTTAAAAAATGCGCAAACACAATATCAGTGGCACTAAGTATCATATTTAAGGAGTCACTGGAGTAGGGGGAGATTCCAAGATGCTGGAAACAAGCAAATGTGATACCTATCTTCAAAAAGGGAAGGAGGGATACGGCTCTGAACCATAGACCAGTTTCCTTGACCAGCATAGTTTGCAAAGCTATGGAGAAACTACTAAGGAAACATATCTCTCTTCACTTGGAATCCTTCAACTTTTTGTCAGTGAGGCAACATGGCTTCAGAGAAGGTAGATCAACAGTAACAAACTTATTAGAATTTTATGATGAGGTAAGCCAAATCTTACAGGAAAGAGAGGGCTGGGCAGATTGCATATTCCTAGACTTCCAGAAAGCGTTTGGCACTGTTCCACATGGGAGACTTATTAGGAAGCTGCAATCAATGGCTAGAATAGGTGGAAATGTCTTGGAATGGATAAAAACTTACTTAGAAGGAAGGGAACAGAGGGTTAGAGTAAGACACTCAGTGTCTAAATGGAGAAGAGTTAGTAGTGGAGTTCCACAGGGTTCAGTTTTAGGGCCACTTTTGTTCCTTGTATATGTAAATGACCTACCAGAGTCTGTAAATTCATTCATGAATATGTTTGCAGATGATGCAAAGATTGTGAAGAAAGTAAAAAACGAGAACAATGGTAGAGAACTTCAGGAGGATCTAAATAATCTGCATGAGTGGTCAGAAAAGTGGCTAATGAAATTCAATACCTCAAAATGTAAGGTAATGAGAATGGGTACAAGTGCAAGAAGGCCCAAGCTTGACTACTCGGTGGCTGGAGTACAACTTCAAGAGACAGAAAATGAGAGAGATCTAGGAGTAAACATACTGGCAGATTTGTCTCCAGAAATACATATAAATGGCGTAGTAAGGGCAGCATATGCATTCTTATCAAATGTAAGGGTAGCCTTCAGGCACATGGACAAGGAAATGTTCAGAAATATTTATGTAACCTATGTGAGGCCAAAACTCGAATATGCAGCCCCCTTTTGGAATCCGCACTTGAAAAAGCACATAGCTAAGCTTGAAAAAGTTCAAAGACATGCCACGAAACTGGTGCCAGAAATACGCAATCTCGGTTATGATGAGAGGCTGAGGGAATTAGACTTGCCATCACTCGAAGCTAGAGGAGTAAGAGGGGATATGGTGACAGTCTTTAAATTCCTTCATGGTTATGATAGAGTGGATAGGGATCGATATTTCGATATGGCTGGCTCTAGAACTAGAGGTCATAGTTTGAAGCTTCGTAAGAAAACTTCTTTGCAGGATGTAAGGAAATACTTTTTCAGTGTAAGAGTAGTTGATAATTGGAATTCGCTAAGCGAGGAGGTAGTTAATGCTATCTCAATCCATAGTTTTAAGGACAGGTACGATAAGTATCACTAAGTCTAAAATGGAACCGATCAGGAGACGGGAAGATACGAGCTTTGGGCTCTTTCCCGTAAACACAATTAGGTAATCACAATTAGGTAATCACACACACAAAATGTACGATTTCAGAGTAGATACATTCAAAATGATATATATATATATATATATATATATATATATATATATATATATATATATATATATATATATATATATATATATATATATATATATATATATATATATATATATATATATATATATATATATATATATATATATATATATATATATATATATATATATATATATATATATAGGAGAAAGTTAAAATAAAATTAGGGTAGCAGAATCATTATACCTTATAAAAAATTATCTTAAATTAAACAAAGATAGCTCAAGTAGCACTCTCAGAATATTGCAAAATTTCTATCACAAAAGAGTGTTTATTCTACGTATGTTTAGATATATATAAATTCATTTATGTTTGTGTGAAGGTGTTGTATATATACATATTACTTATTCAAAACTCGAAGTTAGTTTGATTGCATTAATTTTTCATTTATATGTCTTGCCCACTTTTTCATAGGTACATGATTATGAGCACAGAAGATGTTTGAAACGTTGTGTAAGGTGATTAAATCAATATATTCTACGATGTTTGCTTTGACCGTTCTTTCCCATCAGCTTATAATAGTAATAATAATAATGGATTAAGCTGACTTAATCCATGAGAGAGAGAGAGAGAGAGAGAGAGAGAGAGAGAGAGAGAGAGAGAGAGAGAGAGAGAGAGAGAGAGAGAGAGAGAGAGAGAGAGAGAGAGAGAGAGAGAGAGAGAGAGAGAGAGAGAATTATCGTTTTTCTGAAAGTGTAATGTGCTGTTGCTAGATCTTGTCTATTTTGCATATTATTAAATTAGCTATTGTATGTAGTCACCGTGGCTCAAGCGGTAGCGTCCGCGGCTTTGAGGCGTCAGGTCGTGGGTTCGCGCCCCGTCACGGTCTGAGGTTAGAAAGGGCATGCACTCAGGGTAACGACTACATCTGCCAAAACAAGTCCTTCGTAAGAAGGCAACCGTCCTAGCCCTTGGTAGAAAAGGGAGTCTGTGACGTAAAACCGGAACTAATTAAAGTAACTATTGTACATGTTTCTTTTTTCTCTACCTATTGTAAACAGTATATTTAATTATAAACTTTAAGCAAAAATAATTAAAAGTAAAGAATCTCAAATAGATTTTTATATCATGTGAATAAACAGAACAAGACTTTCATTAAAGATTCAAATATGAAAATTTCCTTTAAATAAATATATAAAAGTAAAAAATCAAAAAAATAAAAACTTACCCTTTGGAGCCCCCGGCCACAGCAGACTTTATTAATCCAAGAGAGAGAGAGAGAGAGAGAGAGAGAGAGAGAGAGAGAGAGAGAGAGAGAGAGAGAGAGAGAGAGAGAGAGAGAGAGAGAGACATTAATACTTTGGAAGAACATATGGTACATGATGCCTTTCATTCAAAGGCATGTATCTTAGTATCATAACTGAACGAAACATTAAGAATGCTTTTAAGTGTAAAAAGAAAAAAAAGTCTCAGGCTATATGCAACTCAAACAGGGATCAAGCCATGTACATTACAGCACCGTGATATAGTTGGTGCACTTTCATTTCTTTGTTTACGTACTTCGTAGGTACAATACTATACACAATACTATCCGTGATTTTTAAAAGTCGTGTAGTGTAACAGGGATTATTATTCAAAATCTTCTATAACCATGCCGTTTGGAGGAAGAGAATAGAAACTATTTAACTGTTGCAAAAAACTTTAGTAGATCAACAGAGAAACCTGTGAAATTCTCTCTCTCTCTCTCTATCTATCTATCTATCTATCTATCTATCCATCCCTGTACATACCAAATATCAACTCACGAACAAATTGACTCACAACAAACTGCCATTCGGAAAGTCACGTGTTCGTAAGTCGGGGGGGGGGTCTATTAATATTAATCAAATTGCTGTTGTCATTAATCATACAAATAATAAATAAAAAAAAATCAAATATAGAATTCTTAGAATTTGCCCATTCAAAATATAGCTATACTCCTACCAATCAAAACTTGCAAAATTTAGTGGCATTACATAGTCTTCATCATACAGGGGATGCCTACACAACTCGTTTTAGCATCTTCATTATAAACAGTGGACAGAAGATAAGGTCCTGAAGATAGGGATGCTGAATATGACAAGGTGTCCTAATGAGCATGTCTTGGATAGTTGCAATAGGTTTTGGAATGCCAGAGACTAACTCCTCAACTTAAAACGCCTTCCTGAAGATGAGGACTATCAATAGTGTATCAAATAATCACCATAGTGCAGAGCAATTCGAGCTATGACTGAAAAAAATATACAAGCATATTTATCCCTGAAAATTTAGGCACTGATCCTTACTTAAAGGGCATACACCAATACGATTGCAATTGCTGTCTGATTTACCATTATTAAGAGCATTTCGTTTTACAGGATTTGGTTGCTGAACAGCCATCACAGAAGATTTGCTGAAATATGGCAACAACTTATCAGCCAACTTACCTACTTGTGAATAATTTAACTCTTAGAGTTAAGTATTCCCTATCCTAGTTGCTGTGGTAATCATCTCTCACAAATAATCAGAGGGCCAACCTGATGTATTAAATGTCTTTATTAGCCTATCTAACAGTTCTGTCTTCGTTTTCTCAAACATACTGATAACCGCTTCCTTAAGTGTCTTGTAGTCGGACTGCACTGGATCAATCACATTATTGGGCAATCTCTAGACCACCTCAGCTGGCAAGGCTGCAATGACGCTGTAGAATATAGAGATATCCACGGTAATTTGTCAAGTTGCATTGTGCTTCGATTGTGGAGAACCATCCAGGAACTGAAGTCTCCATGAAGACAGGAGGCTTTATTGTTATGGAGTGGGCCTTCCCTGAATTTTCATCTACAATATCCAACATAGCTTGAAGTCTCTTCTTTACCAATAATCTTGAGAAGTTGGCTCTGGTTTTCTTGGGTCGTCACTCCGGGGTTACCACTTTTTATAGAGGGAGAACAAAACTTCAACCCTGCAACAGCAAAAAATTAAACTAATTAACAATTAGGCTGCAGAAAAATGATATTTTGTATAGTTTATAAAAATGAAAATACAACTTGACAATACAATACAAAAAAAAAACAGCTGACACAAGGAAAAGTACATAAGTCATTACATTGAAAACGTAGACTGTACATGGGTAACATAAATAAAATATGTATTCTCTACACTTCTGCTGATAGAGCTAGTCACATATTGGCTCTGGCATAGGCCCTCAATCTCTTTTGTCTGAACCTCTGTATTGGTAACACATGTGCATTACTGTTCCTTACTTTTGAGCTTGATTTACATATTTCAGTGTTTTATTTATCACAACTCTAGTGATTTTTTAAACAATACAAGAACCAGGTCGTTTGTGGTAAAGGAAAAAAAAGCAGAAAAGAACCAATTTAAATGCAGCTGAAAAGCTCGAGTTAATTAATAAGCTAAAACGTGGTGTATCAGTGAAGCGTGCTTGTGAAGAATATGCCATGAAGACAACAATTTCCGATATTCGTTAATGGATTGCACCCTTATATATTCTGTGCATGGCTATTCTGTCTACAAGTTCGCTTTCTAAACTCAAGTATGTGAAAACCAGTAGTCAAGAGGAATTAGATGAAGCGGTATCCTGGTGATATGCTTAGCAGAAAACATGTGGCATTAACATTCATTCCAGTGCAATAAGAAATTTGAGCCTAACAGTCAGTAAGCAACTAGGCATACCACACAATGCTAATGATTGTTGGCTGGGGCATTTTCGTAATTGCCTTGGGCTACGTAATTTGACTGTGAGGGCTGAGGCTGACAGTGCTTATATGGCAGGTGCTGAATTATTCTGTACAGTTTGAAGAGCTTTTAAGGAAAGAAAGTCTTTTAATGTCCCAGATGTACTACACTAATAAAACTTGCCTATTGTGGTATTTTCTGGCTAATAATAATCAGGTGCAGAAAGGTGAAGATATAAAACTTGGAATAAATATTAGTAAGGAACCAGTTTTGGTCCTTCTTTATGCCGGTGATGGTATGCGCCGATTGAAGTTGGCTGTTGTTGGCAAATCTGCTCACCCATGTGCATTAAAGGATTGCATGCACACTTTGCCAGTCCATTATTATCCCTCCAAAATATCGTAATTTACCAGCTGCATCTTCTTTGACTGGTTGCAAGAGCACTTTGTACCAGAAGACCCCACATATCAGGCAGATGTGTTAAAGTTTGACCTGGAGGATGCAAAAATTATCTCTCTTTTGGATAACACGCCTGCACATCCTTCTGCAAATAAAATTTGTAGTGCTGATGGAAGATTTTGTGTAATTTTTACCAGCAAACACCAAGTCAATAATACAATCGATGGACCAAGTTGTTATTAGTGCATGCAAAATATTGTACCAGTGGCGATAATTGGTTGAAGCTATGGTGGTGATCGAGGATGACCTCTTCATCTTTCTTCTTTGTCTACATCTTTTCCCACTTTTATGTGGGGTCGATGTTTCTGGCCAGTTTTCTCCATTTGTTTCTGTCCCATACCTCATCACCCAACAAACCTTTAGACCTCAAGTCGTCATTGATGCGATCCATCCACCTACACTTTGGTTTCCCGCTCCTTCTCCTACCCTGTATATCCATTTCCATCACCCTCCTCCCAACATACTGTACATCCCTCCTAACGACATGACCATACCATCTTAGTCTACTTTCTTGTATCTTACCTGATATTTCTCTAACTTTTGAGGTACCTCTAATTACCTCGTTTCTGATCTTACCTATTCTTGTCACCCCACACATCCATCTCAACATCCTCATCTCCGCCACATCCAGTTATTTCTCTTGTGTCTTCTTTATTGTCCATGTCTCTGCTCCATACATCATCGCAGGTATCACAACTGTCTTATGCACTTTACCCCTCAACTTAATCCCTATTTTCCTGTCACACAGCACCCCAGACACTTTCTTCCAGCTCTTCAAGCCCGCTTGTATTCGGTGGGTTATTTCGGACTCTAGGTCACCATCCTCTGCTACTGTTGATCCCAAATACTTGAGCTTTTCAACTCTTTTCAACACCTCCTCCTGCAAATTGACCTCCCCAGCCTCATCATCTCTCAACCTCAAGTACTCTGTCTTCTTCCTGCTGATTTTCAGTCCTCTATCCTCCATCACTCTTCTCCACTCCTCAAGCTTCTCCTCCACTACCTCTCGTCTGTTGCTACACAGTACAATGTCATCTGCAAAGAGCATACACCATGGAGACTGATCTCTAATACCCTGGGTTACTACATCCAAGACCAGATCAAATAGATATGGACTCAAAGCAGACTCTTGATGCAGACCAATATTTACTGAGAGACTTTTTGTCAAGCCCACACTGCTCTTAACATTTGCCTCTGCCCTCTCATACATATCTTGGATGATTCTTACATATTTCTCGGGGACTCCCTTTTCTCTAATGCACCTACACACCTCTTGACATGGTACTCGATCATATGCCTTTTCTGGGTCAATGCAGTCCTTTCTGTTTCTCCCGATACTTTTCCATCATTTGTCTCAAGGCAAATATGGCATCCACTGTCCCTTTTCCAGGCATGAGGCCAAACTGTTCATCCCCAATTGTCGCTACCTCTCTGAGTCTCCTCTCCATGATCTTCTCCCATATTTTCATGGTATGACTTAACAACTTTATACCTCTATAGTTTCCACACTCCTGAATGTCTCCCTTCCCTTTATAGATGGGGATGATTAAGCTTCCTATCCATTCCTCTGGCATCTTTTCCTGACTAAAGATCTTTTGCACTAAGTCCCATAAGATATCTATGCCTTCCTTTCCAAGACTCTTCCATACCTCCACTGGCATCTTATCAGGTCCTGCTGCCTTTCCATTTTTCATTTTCCTTACTGCCCACTCTACCTCTCTTCTAGTCACTGTTGTTGTAACTGCTTCATTTGGAAGTCCATCTTCAAATACTGCTCTTGGCTCAACCGGTAGCGTCCGCGACTCTGAGGCGTCAGGTCGAGGGTTCGCGTCCCGTCACGGTCTGAGGTTTGCAATGGCATGCACTCAGGGTAAGGATTACATCTGCCAAAACAAGTCCTTCGCAAGAAGGCAACCGTCCTAGCCCTTGGTTGAAAAGGGAGTCCGTGACGTAAAACCGGAACCAAAAAACAATCTTCAAATACTGCTCTTGGGTTCTCTTCATTTAGTAATCCTTTAAAATAAGTTTCCCATCTGCTTTTTATTGCATCCTCTTCTGCTAGAACTACTCCATAGTTATCCTTTATTTGTCTTACTTGGGTCAAGTCCTTGGTTGCAGCATCTCGAGCCTTGGCAATTCGCCATATTTTCTTCTCTCCTTCTGGTGTTTCCAGCTCTTCATAGACTTCATTCAATTTCTCAGCCTTTACTTTTGCTACTGCTCTCCTTGCCTCCTTCTTTGCCTGCTTGTACTCTTCTTTATCCTGCTCCAGGCCTGATAAATCTGCCTTTTTCTAAGCTTCTTTCTTGTTCTTCACCCATTCTTGCACTTCCTCATTCCACCACCATGACTCTTTATCATTTGGGGGTTTCCTTCCTGATGACTTGCCAAGTACCTCTTCACCAACCCTCAAAATCACCTTACTATTCTCTGTCCACCATTCTTGTACATCTTCATGCAACCTTATCGCTTCCAACACTCTTCCCTTAAACATAGCTCTCAGCTCTGCATCTTTCAATCTCCACCACTTTATCTTTGGGTCCATCCTCAGCTTCTTACTTTTCCTACATTTCCTGAGCCTGCAATCAGTTACTACTAGCCTATTTTGCACTGCTACACTCCCCATTTATTACTTTGCAGTTGCTAATCTCCTTCAGATGGTCTCTCCTACACAACAGTAAATCTATATGGCTCTCCCTTCCACCACTACTGTATGTAATCTATCGGTTTTCCTTTTTCTCAAAGAATGTGTTGACCAATGCCAGATCAAATGCCACTGCAAACTCAATCACTCTCTCTCCCCCTCATTTCTCTCACTCACCCCCCAGCCCCCATGGACTCTACCTATCCCAGCCCTTCCAATTCCCAAGTGGCTATTTAGATCTCCTTCCAAAATTACCCTCTCCCTTATAGGAATTGTTCTATGCTCCTGGTCCATCTCCTCCCAAATGAATCCTTCACCTCCTCTGTACAACCAGTTTGTGGGGCATAGGCACATACCACATTGAGTACCGTTTCTCCCTGTCCCAGGTTTAAACTCATAATTCTGTCACTCTTATTCACACCAAGTAAGCTTTCCTTCAGGTCTTTGGATAGTATTATTCCTACACCATTCCTCCCTTCCTCATTTGCTCCACTATAGAACAATTTGCAACCTTCACCCAGTTCCCTCGCCTTATTACCTTTCCACCTGGTCTCCTGCACACACAGCACTTCAATTCTCCTCCTCTCCATCAGGTCCACTAATTCTCGTCCCTTCCCAGTCAACGTCCCCACATTAAGAGTGCCCACCCGCAGCACCACCTCTGACACTCCATCTCGAGCTTGCCTCTTTAACCCAGCCTGCCCATAGCTGGGTAGCCCTTGCTGTCTTTCCGGAGGGGTCAGGCGAAGCCCCAATGCGTCGCCTATGGGGAACGCCCTAGTATGGTGATTATTCTCGTTATCTGTACTAGCCATATTTTGGTTTTGGCAAAATTTTTATGGCCAGATGCCTTCCTGCCGCCAACCCTCCCCATCTACTCGGGCTTTGGACCGTCACCAAGTTGAGGCTGGCTTGCCCCCTCAGTGGCTGGGTTGGTGATCGAGGATGACCAAGACATAGAAAGTGATACCAACACACTCTAGAGAATATTAAAAGAAATACAACATCTCATCTGCCTTATTCAGCTTTCCAACTTCTTTGAAGCTCCTGAAAATTTCAACACTGGCAATTAACTGGAAGAAAATCATTGAGGATGATGAACCTGAGAATGACTTCTGTGGTTTTGAAGCCAGCATGTGCTACAGCATGCAGAGGAGACATTTTAATTATTAGAGGATGTTTATGAACAGCTAGATGAAAGCGAAAAAGATCCAGGATACCTGCTACTTTCGATGTAGAATGTACTGCAGAGATGGTTTGTGAGCAGGATAGCTGCAGCAGCAATGATGAAGAGCGTACATATTTGGACAGTGTTCTGCAATATGTGGAATACAGCAAGAATAAGGAAATCAGTGCCCATTATTTAAATCTCCGCATTCTTCATGTAGCTGTTATTAGACAACGGCATCAGAGTGGCAAACAGCTAACATTAAATAGTTTTTTCAAATCTGAGACAGCCTCACCTGACCAGCCGACATCTGGTCCATCAAGACTACAGGAAGAACCCCTCTATTCACCATCACAGCTTCTCAGTATCACTGGAGTTGGAAAGCTTGCACTCAGAATAAATTACTTAGCTCCCCACTACTACACTCATGGCATATCAAGAACAACTCTTCACTATTCACAGTTCAGGTGAGTTTGATTTAAATTTCATGACAGTACTGTATTTCACTTTATTATACTGTATTTGTATTTTAGATTTAAGTAATATTTTTACACTGGATGTTGTATATGGTGTAGTTATATGAAAAGTATTACAGGGGATGCAGTATTCCCCTTCTTCTCTTAATGTGAGTGTTGACATTAACCACTAAATCCCCCCCCCCTCGAACAGAAACAGCAGACAATTTGGTTAAACGTAAAATCGAAGTTTTTTTTTATGAGTGTGACACCAGAATAGGCAAGAAAATTGCCCCCATCTGGCCCACGCACTAAGAAAACATATAGATGAAGAAAAATTATACGATTAAGGACAAGGCAAAAATAAGGGTATGATAAACAACCTCGCGCCCCGTCACGGACTGAGGTTAGTAAGGGCATACACTCAGGGTAACGATTACATCTGCCAAAACAAGTCCTTCGTAAGAAGGCAACCGTCCTAGCCCTTAGTAGAAAAGGGAGTTCGTGACGTAAAACCGAATCGATAAACAATAGGAAAAGGACAGGCTGAAAGAATAGTCGAAGTATTGAGGACCTAGAGATATGGCAAGATTAGGCCATGATATGATGACAGCTCCACTTTTTGAAGGAAGGTATTTTATTAGAATTAGGAAAATCAGAAGGAGGAAGAGTTTTCTAGAGTCTGGAAGTGGATGGGAAGAAGCAGTCACTGCACCGAGCACACAGTACCTGTGAGACGAGGCCACTTGGTGAGTACTGCAGGGCCCTGACAATGGGAGAGGGATGCAACTCGCCAACTCATCACAGCAGCAATGATAGTAGTAGCGATAGAAAAGAGAAAAGGATGATACCTTACGGCAAAGAGAAAGAGAATCCAGATTAAAAGTAAAAGAATGGTCATAGATGAGTATGATTACCTTAGATTCAAATCTATCAAGGAGATAAGTATGCGAAGAAGTATCCCTTATATGCGAGTTTTATCCTGAGCAGGGATGGATTAGAGCTTATAGATTAAAAGTAACGGGGAAGAGTAACAGTAATGACAAAACGAATCTCAGAATTTTGGATGCAGAATTGGAAATTTGGATTATGTGACTCCTGCAAGACAAGTTAGAGGCTATCTGGAATCCTAATTTGTCAATAGAATTAAGGGGGCATATTTCATTACTTTCAAAGACAATAAGGCTATTAGGTGGAGAAGAAGAAAATAAAGAAATAGCCAGCGACTGTGTCTATCTGAGTTGGGTACCCAAAATTTAAGTAAATATTGGGTACCCTCCTCAGATACCTTTTGTAAATCAGAGTTGACAGTTGAAGAAAGAGTTATACCTATAGGTAGAAGAAAAATGAAGAGCAGAATCATCGGTAAAGGCGTGGAGAAGAGATGAGGATGGGGACTGAAGAAGATAGTTGATAAAGAGAAGGAAAAGAGTAGATGAAAGAACAGAGTCCTGTGGAACACCACTGGTAACTGGGAATGAGCTAGATGCAGTGCCATAAATATCCCTGAATATAAAATGGTCAAAAAGAAAATTGGAATTCAAAGAACAGAGAAAAGAGGTAAAGCCATAAGCAGGGAGTTTGGCCAGCAGAGCCTTGTGCCAGATTTTGTCAAACCCTTAGAGATATCAAGGGTGATTACAAAGGATCCCCAGTCTTCCTCAAAGAAGATGACCATACATGAGTAAAATAGAACAGGAGGCCACCAGTGGATCTTGCCTTTCTGGAAACCTTACTGGTGATCGGAGATAAGCGAGTTAGATTCAAGATGTTCTAAGAAGTGAGAATTGAGCAAAGGTTTGAATACTTCAGCAATAGCAGAGGTCAGGGCAATAGGCTGAATTGGAGCATGATTCCAAGATGAAGGATGATTATTGGTTGAGATCATGAAGTAAAAAAAAGATACCAAATCAGGGTAACCAATTCATCTGCAAGCCCAAACAAAGGAACATTGCAGGGATACCATCAGGTCAGGATGCCATGCTAGTCTTTAGAGAGCAAAGAACCTTATGGACTTTGCATGAAGAAACAATAAGGGAGGGCATAGGGTTAAAACAGGGTAAAGAACGAGGACCAGGTGCACCAGAATTGCTTACGGAAGAGTTGACATTAAAATGAGAGCCAAACTGAGTGGCTTTGTCAATGGGTGAGCAAGTTATAGAACCATCAGAACGAATGAGAGGAGGAAAGATTGAGCTACAGAAGATTATGGAGAGGTTTCTGGCTAAGAACCAGAAACATTTATCAGTGAAAGAGGCATTGTCATCAACTTTTCTTCCTATAGGATGGGATTAATGCTCCCATTCCCAAGGTTATGATATCAGCAACTTTTAGGGCTTCCTGATCAGGGTTGTGGAGCTGAAAGTAGTAGTCATCCCATCAGAAATCAAAATAAAGCAACACAAATTACCACATGGGTACATTCAAAGTGCCAAGAGGGGAGCTGAGTAGGAGGAATTGATAGAAAAGGAGCAAAAAAATATAAGATTGAAGTAAAAATGTGGTCATCTTTACCAAGAGAGGAAAACACAAAATGTGAGTAATCTGAAGTATTAGAAGTAAGAAATAGGTCAAGAGTGTCAGCTGCACGTTCGTGGCAGATCATGAGTAATAGAGACAGCAAGGGCCTCACTTCCTCCCACATCACTGTGAGAAGAATTAAACCACTCACTGTGGTGTATATTGAACTCTCCAATATAGAGAACTTCA
This sequence comes from Halocaridina rubra, assembly GCA_037179515.1. Classification (NCBI taxonomy): domain Eukaryota; kingdom Metazoa; phylum Arthropoda; class Malacostraca; order Decapoda; family Atyidae; genus Halocaridina; species Halocaridina rubra. The sequence goes on from JAXCGZ010000637.1 coordinate 42,826, forward strand.
GTATGTGGGAGAAACGATAGCAAGGACCCATGGCAAGAGGACAGATATTCAAAGAAAGACACTAATTCAGTGGAGTTAGAAGAGCAGTAGCAGAAACAAAGAAATATAGTGGTAGTGGATAGATAGATCTTAAACCAGAGAACATCAAAGTCAAGAGATTCATGTTCCATCAACTTCGCAATTGGAGTGTCAGTATTGCAGTAGGCAAAGACCCCACCTTTGGAAGGGAAGCGAGAACACATGTTATAGTAAGAGATTTGAATGGATCAGGGAAAGCATGGCTAGACAGCTGGGTTTCAGAAAGGTGGTGGAGGTTAGGGATGGATGTACCAATGTGCTGTTGCACAGACAAAAGATTGGAGTTCACACCACGAATGTTAGAAAAGTGAAGTGTGAAAAAAGCAGATCTATCAGGAGGTGAAAGGTTAAGAGCAATACCATTACTACCACTGAGTGTCTACCCTCAAGCCAATAGTGAAGTCAATAAGAGTCCTGGAGATTTTGAACACCTTTTTATTCTAGGCACTGAGGGCCATAAGCTGTCGACCTTTCATAATTATAGTAAAAATGAGCAAAAAGAGAGCAAAAAGAACCAGAGACAGGGAGTATTCTGACTTGCCAAATGTAATGGCATAGTAAGAGATGTGTAACGAATACACCAGAGTCATCGGTGCAGAAAAAGACATAAATAAAGAACCGTGCCTGAAGACAGCTTGTGACATGGCCAAGCTACTGAGTGTATCACTCACCCTACCAGGCAGATTCAAACATCATTATAGGTTTAGATTCTGCATGAACTAGTGCTTCAGCCTCAAATAGGCAGGAAAGACATTTTCTGCTTGATGCCTCATTATTGCCCTTGCACAATAAACACACCAGACTAGTTGTACAGACTCCATTTGCGGATCCTCCACGAGTCTTGCAAATCGATGTCAATGTTTTGTAGTATGGCCAAAAAGCAAACAGTTTTGACATTGGTCTGACTTTATATGGCTTGATTGGTTTAACTCTCGGTCAACCAGAACAACAAACAAACTTTTTAACAAACTTTATTTCCATTTCAATACAATGGGTATTCGTCAGCCAGGGCAAGCCCCAACCCCCCACTGTGGTGTCCAACCACAGCAGTTCCTGCCAGTAAACAGCTTAAGCTCTCGGTCTTGGACGGGAACCGATCTTCCGACCTCGTGAATGCAAAGCCAGCGCTATGATCTTTGATCATTCCAGAAAGGGAGGATCAGCAAAGGTGATTTACCATCCCTCTGTCCAGTGTGATCAACACTAACTACTTCAAGGGGGAAATAGGATAGACTCTTCAAATTTCTGAGACAGGAAGCTGCCAATCCTTACTCGGCAGTGCAAGAGATTATTTCTGTGAGAGTTTTTGGCTCAGAAATTCAACCATTTTCCTCTGCTTGATAGTCTTTGCACTAAAACAGCCCCTTTGCCTGCATCTCTTTATCTCTAGCCTTTTCACTCTATTGAAATAGAAATCAAATAGGGCACAAACTAGAAGGTGATTGTACACATCTATTGGACCATTTGCTACATACCATTGTGCATCTTCTTTTGTTCTTTAATAAGTTTCACGATGTACAGTAACAGAATAATGCAAATCATTCCCAGAAATTTTTCAAATGGATGTAACGAGTTTTATTATTATCATGACTGTTGAAAGCCTTCTGAGCTACAGCTTCACTACTGAAGAGCATCATGGTGTAACTATCATCAGTGGTCGGGTTAAAATGAATTTTTATATCTTGCCATATGACTGAGAATTTTTTTTTTACTCTTACTGCCTGTAGTGTTGATCTTGTGTCCAGCCAATACCAAATTATCACAGTTAGAAGAGTGAGTCACATCGTGTCCTTTAATGTAAGCCAGATTGTCAAAAGAAAAGAGCAAACGTAATCATTTTTTATTATTAATTTCCATTATTGGCTGGTATGGCCAAGATTAATATGAGGACATAAAATGACCACACTGGATGAGCCTCACACCAGTGCAGAGTACTTCAGTACAATGCCTCCATGCCAAGAAGGGCAAGGAGGTCTGTCCCAATGGTCAGTTACAGAGGGGCCATCAATTAGCCCATAACCTATGCCTTACAGTGGTGGTTTCCTTCGGTGACTCTTCGCTCCTGCCAGGAAGCTGGTCCACTGAGGAATCCTAAATCTCTGGCAGGAAAGCCCCCTTACCACGTCAAGGTGGACTTACTGCGAGTGGGTCATAGATCTAAGGAGTGCCTATAACGAATCTTCATCCGGCAAGCAACGATATATTCGCCTCTCCATCTGGAACACCAATACGAAAAATCCGCCCAGTAATTTTCTCCCCTTTACTCCGAATTAATTTTGCCCTAATGATACTCTAAGGCATTGTAGAATTTTCACTATTTAGATATTTCATTAGGAAATTTATTATTATTATTATTATTATTATTATTATTATTATTATTATTATTATTATTATTATTATTATTATTATTGTTATTATTATTATTATTATTATTATTATTATTATTATTATTATTATTATTATTATTATTATTATTATTATTATTATTAGCTCCCTTGGGGGTAAAAGGTTGCCACAATTCCCCCATACCATCATGCATGGTTACCACAAGGTAGGAGGGTAAGCATATTTTGCCGTGAGACCCGATAACCGCAGCTGGTTCACCCACACTGTTTCAACACATGCAACCATCCTCACACTCTCCCATCACATATTACTTTGCTAGCATGCGGGAGAAATCCCCTTTGCCATGGAGCAAAGAGGAGTAACTGAAATATGTTTTGATCATGGCGAATGCATGTTCTTTGGATTAGCCACCCCCTGATAATGGATAATGGGGTCATTGTATATAGATAAACAGATTATTATTATTATTATTATTATTATTATTATTATTATTATTATTATTATTATTATTATTATTATTATTATTATTGTTATTATTATTATTATTATTATTATTATTATTATTATTATTATTATTATTATTATTATTATTATTATCATTATTATTATTATTGAAAAAAAAATGATATTCGAAACGCAAACTGTTAATATGGGCTTTTCTGTCTATCAATAAAATTCCTGAAAATTATTATTTTCATCATTACTTTGATTTTTATGTTTATTTGTGTCTATTTTTATTTTGGTGTGTAACATGCGCATATGGAAATTTGTTACCAGAAAAAAATCTTTGAAAGTTTTTCTCTTGGTAACAATTCTTAATGTTTGCTAACCTTTTGCAGAATAATAATAATAATAATAATAATAATAATAATAATAATAATAATAATAATAATAATAACAATATAAAATATAATAACAATGATAATAATAATGATGATAATAATAATAATAATAATAATAATAATAATAATAATAATAATAATAATAATAATAATAATAATAATAATAATAATAATAATAATAATAATAATAATGAATTGCAAAAGCTTGATGCGAGCAGTGGCGATATGAAAACTAGCCAAATTTCTTGTAAGGAAACCTAATGAAATGATGCATCCAGCCTTTATTCCCCAGATACAGCCTGTCTGTGTCTGCTGTCATTCGCATGAGGAATAGCAGTGACGCATAAAACAGAAAAAATGTACACCAAATATATCATTGCAGTGGTAGTAAATGTAGAGCTATTAGAAAGGAAAAAAAAATAAAATAATGATACGACTAGATTTACAGAGGGAAAGAATTAGGTGGTCTTGGTTTCTGTGATATACTCTCTCTCTCCCTCTCTCTCTCTCTCTCTCTCTCTCTCTCTCTCTCTCTCTCTCTCTCTCTCTCTCTCTCTCTCTCTCTCTCTCTCTCTCTCTCTCTCTCTCTCTCTCTCTCTCTCTCTCTCTCCTCTCTCTCTCTCTCTCTCTCTCTCTCTCTCTCTCAATGTAGTTAGTGCTCGGCTCAGAATGGGGTATCGGCCTTTATGGCAGGTCTCCCAGACTCTAGATATGCCACAGTACACCTCCTGTACATTATGCGACCGAACTAATGCTAACACTCTTGACCACTATTGTCTTCAGTGCCCCACAGTGAGAGATATTTTACCACGAGGTCAGAACTTAATACAGATCTGCTCATTTTTACTTAATGATGACAACCTTGATGTTATTCTTGCTCGTTTTCCTCACTTTGGTGGCCATTAATTATATTGAATTATACATATATTTTCTGTATGTTGCTGTATAATTCTGTTTGTGCATTCTGCGTTTCTCTGAGCTTTACTTTTGCATATAATGTACTCTGTGCTGCCATTCTGTGAGTTGTGTGTTAGTATGCAGCAATGTTTTATCAATATGTACACCTCCCTGTAAACCATGTTCAATTCTTTGTTTTATATCCATTTGAAGCATTATTTGTATGAACTCATGTAATGTCTGACGCCTTGGCGCAATAAATTAATAAAATAATAAATAAAATAATCTCTCTCTCTCTCTCTCTCTCTCTCTCTCTCTCTCTCTCTCTCTCTCTCTCTCTCTCTCTCTCTCTCTCTCTCTCTCTCTCTCTCTCTCTACATATGTATATATATATATATATATATATATATATATATATATATATATATATATATATATATATATATATATATATATATATATATATATATATATATATATATATATATATATATATACGGAATGAAAAGATA